>BQNB010044365.1:0-44935 GCA_026074375.1 Tanacetum coccineum | reverse complement strand
CTCTAAAATACATGATAATTATAATTATAAAAAAAATATTTTTTAAAATAACTTTTTTTTTCTTACAAACTTATTAGTAGTAATATATACTTTCATTGTAAAAATATTTTATTTTTTTATACATATATACAACCATGATATATATTGATAAGTTTATTTCATGCATTCGTATTATATATGATATAAGGTAATTTTATTGTGATGTTAAATATCGTCTTGATGTATTATTTTTTGCCATCTAGTTCACTTGAACCTCGAGACATCGTACCTTTGAAACAAATGTTACTTTTGTTATTTATAAAATTATAAATATCATAAGTTAGAGTTCATAATTATTTAAAATAATTATTTTATAAAACATATTAAAGGTTTATAAAGGATATATATACAATTATGAAGGTTAAGAAAGGATATATATGCAATTACAAAAGTTTATTAAAGATATATATGCAATTTGTAGTTTAAGTTGGATATATATGTAATTTTGGGTCTTTTGAAAAGATATATATGCAATTATGAATTTAAGTTGGATATATATGCAATTTTGAGCTTTTGCAGGGATATATATGCAATTGCCCCATAATGTTTTTATTAACAACTAATTTTTTTTTGAAAGGCAACAATAAATAGAACTAAAAAAAGATACAAAACAAGGCATCCCACCTCAATTAACAAGCAAATTAAGAGAGGAAGGGACCCGAAACAAAAAATATAAAATATAAACAAGAGAACTAAAAGCCTCAAACTGACTAAACACTAAACACTACACTAAAACAAAGGAAATAAAAAAAACTAACAAGTGCCATTTGACCCAATACCATGACCAGCCAAGCCCACTTTGATATAGCAAGCATAACTAAAATAGCATGCAGACAAGCTCACCAAAAGCAAACCAAACACATTTGCATACAACATCATAGTAGACCACATCCACAGCAAAAAATGCAGGCTAAACCTTCTTCCAAACACCCGAAGAAACAACATAAAATAGCCAATCACACACGGAAACCAACAGGAACCAAACCACAGAAGCCCAGCCCCGCATAACGATTAAAAAGGCCATTTCCTATAGCAGAACCATGAAAATTGCAGATCCAACCAAACAGGCTTGAACAAACTGCTGAACACACTAAGCAAATCTTCTGAGAGCAACTGACACGGACTGAGAACACGAAACAAATTATATCCCACACTTTATTGGATCATACATCCATTGATGCCAATCAATATCTTTAAATTTATTGGATCTTCGCACAATCCACTCGAAGCTTTTAAGATGAATACCTTGCATAATTTTATTCGTACTTGTAACTTTATTACCAAACACACGAGCATTCCTTTCTTTCCAAATGAAATATCCGGTCGTCCAAATAACCGCTTGCCAAACACGAACGAAAGCACTACGGACATTAACGTTTCCCAAAGAGGAGAAAAACTCATCAATAGATAAAGCGTTAACGGTCCCCATCTTCCACCAAATAAAGACCTTTTCCCACACACTCATAGCAAGATCACAAGTGACCAAGCTATTAGCACATGATTCCACAACGCTATTACAACACGGACAAAGGACCGAGTCCAAGTCAATACCTCTTCTATCGAGCTCAACACGGACCGGAAGTCTACCTTTAAAAGCCCTCCATACAAAGATATTAACTTTTTAGGCACCAACTTATTCCAAATTGTTCCTTTATCGCCACTCTCTACTTGTAAAATCTTTTCCTCGATGAGTCTTGATAACTCTTTGACCTTGAACTCGACATCTTCAGCTTGCGTCCATCTCCATCTATCCCTACAATTATTAGAAACAATAACATTTTGCAAAACCCCCCATTAGATCGACAAACTCCTTACACACTCTACCTCTAATGTTTCTCACCCACTCCCATTTCCAACACCAAACATCATTTACCCAAGATCCTTTATCCATCACACTACCCTCTTTTCTTCTATCTATCTGATAAAGTATGGGAAAAGCGTCACAAAACCTTCGATTATCCTCCCACACTATTACCCAAACCTAAAGATCTTACCATCCCCATAATACTACTAAAAACGAAAGAGACAAACTCGACCCCATCCTGTACAATTCCGCACCCAACATCATGTATATGCCAACACCCCCCTCCTCGCTCCCCCTCCCACAATGTTATTACCCCCCAATCCCCCATAATCACCATGAATACTTTTTATTACCCTAACCCATAACCCCTTGCCCTCTTTCCTAAATCTCCAGCACTACTTTCCTAATAAAGCCAAGTTTTTCGCCCTTAAAGACCAATGGTTACCCCCTCCCCATGGAAGGCAATAACCGAATCACTATTTTCACCGACGAAAGTTTTTTACACCTCACCCAACCCCTCCCCAAAGAAAATTTTCTAATTTCTCTAAGAATTTTTATGACACTCAAGGCACACGGAAATATCGATAAGTAGTACAATGGCAAGCTACCTTAGAACCAACTTTAAAAGTTAGACGTCCCAGAACGACATTGTTTTTTGCTTTCCAATCGGCCACGCTTTTTTGGAATTTTTCCACCTCGGGATTCCATGCATTTTTAAACGACTCATATTCTTCCCGGAATCGCAAGCTCATGTACATAAAAGGAAATTCCTGACACCGCACCCCTCCGTCTAGCCATATCCGGTACAACTCCATCTCGTTGACTCCTATACCGTATAGTTTGCTTTTATTGAAATTCACCCGTAAACCGGATACCTCTTTGAAACATTTGAGAATACACATAAGATATTTAGCATTCTCTTTGTTCCACTCGCCAAAGAATATGGTATCATCCGCATATTAGTGATGAGACCACGTGACATTATTCCTTCCCTACTTTGGGACCATCAATAAATTTACGTTTACACCGCCTCGTTCTACTAATCACATTTAACCCCTCCGCCGCCAAATCTGATTAAGAAAAGGTGATAAAGGTCGTCACCTTGCCTTACACACTTTCTCTAGGACCGAATTTCTTGATGGGGAACCGTTAACGAGTATAGACATTGAAGAAGACCTAAGACATACCTCTACCCATTTGCACCATTTTTCCCCGAACCCCATTTCTCTTCATAATATTTAACAAAAATCTCCAATTAATACTATCAAACGCCTTTTCAAAATCGACTTTGAAGATTAAACCCTTTTCCTTCTTTTTTTCTCAAAAACTCCATCGTCTCGTTTCTAATAAGTTAACCAATCCGAGTATGTATCTACGCATGGATGGAACGCTTTTTGAACCGTCCCCACCACGACCCCCCACTACTCGTTTCACCCTCTTCGCCAACATTTTAGCAATGACTTTGTAATAGCACCCGATTAGACTAATAGGACGAAAATCACCAAGCCCAATGGGATCTGCTACTTTAGGAATGATTATGACAAAAGAGGCGTTACACCCCCTTGAGATTTCCATCTTCTCCCAAAACAGTGATTGCACCTCATTAATATCCGCCTCTTAATAATATCCCCACATTTTCTAATAAAAACTTGAAAATTAAATCATCAGGCCCCGGGGCTTTATCTGCCCCACAACCTTGAATAGCTTCCCAGACCTCTTTTTCGCTAAACTGTTTTTCCAGCAATTTAACGTCATCTACCGAAATCTTTTCGATTTTGCCACAACAAAAAATTGGCCTTATCACCTCATTTTCGAAAAACAAAGCCTTGTAGTGTCTAGCCATCTCCGCTTTGATTACCTTGGGATCCTCGCACCACACACCATTCACCATAAGATCTCTTAAATTACATTTATTATTTCAACTTTTTACATACGAATGAAAGAATTTTATATTTTCATCCCCTTCAAGATCCCACTTGATTCGAGATTTTTGCCGCCTCATATTACCATATTCCTTTTCTTTTTCCTCCCGCCGCCTTCTAGCCTTCCATCCATGGGCCGATCTCTCGATATCATGTAAATCATCTTTTCTGCTTCTAACTCCCATCTCATAGCTTTAATTTTTAAAGTTTTAATTCTCTCCTTATGCCCCCCAAACCTCTCCTTACTCCACACCCTAACACTAGCCTTTACGTTCTTCAATCTATCACGAAATATACAATCAGGCCTAAAACTCCGCACATCTTTCTTCCACGCCTCCTCAATAACTTGGATGAAATCCGGTTCTTCCATCCAAATATTGAATACACGAAATGGCTTTGGGCCAAAATCCAACTCCACATCTTTCAACACTATCGGACAATGGTCTGATAACTTTCGATCCAATGCAACAACCGAGATATTACCCCATAAATTATTAAATTCATCATTCAATAAGAATCTATCCAACTTACTAAATTTCAAACCGTCATCACTAACCCTAGTAAATCTCCTACCACCCATTGGAATTTCAACAAGCCTCATATCAGTAATAAAACCGTTGAACTCATTCGTCTCTTTAACATTCACTTGTGAATTAATTCTATCATCACTACTTCTAACCACGTTTAAATCCTTAAAAATGCACCACGCTCCTTGCCATCTATTCATTAGCCCCGAAAGCCTTACAATAAACGGATGTTTTTCTATCGAATTACATTTTTTGGCGGCCCCATATATACATACTAAGAACATCTCCTCATCCTTACCTTTCCACAAACCCTTAATTGCAACAAATCTGTCATCTCCGATTGCCTCTTTACATGTGAAAACCCTCGTATCCCATATAAGAATAATACCCCCCGAGTTCCCATTTGCAGGTAGTTGCGCAAAACCGTACCCTTTCCCTTCCCAAATGTCTTCTATCCAAAGATCGTCAACTACCCCACTTTTTGTTTCTTGAAGCCCAATAACATCCGGTTGTTCAATTCTAATAATATCTCTAATCCATCCCCTTTTTCCGCTCTCCCCCATACCCCTTACATTTACGAAAACCATCTTCATATAAAACCAAAATAAAATGAAACGACTTACCAGCAAACTATTGTGCTGAATTGCTAGTCTACACCGCAATCTACCTCCACAATTCCGTGATCATCACTCTTCTTCTCATTCTCTGCACGCACCCACGATACTCCAATTAGTTCCCCCCACTTCCTTTACCTGCTCGCTACTAATGTTACATTTGCCACTATTTATTTTTTCCCCCGTGTTGTTTCCAAATCGAAATATCCCAATGCTTTCATTATCCACCTCGTGAAACTCCTTATAAGCGTCTGAAATCCCTTTTTTATTTTCCCCCAAGCCTTAAACGGGTCTCTCTTGCACCTTTTCGGGCGCTTCTTTTTTGACACTTATCCTGCCCACTTTCTTTTTATTACTATTAGTATTATGTAGAAAAAAAGAAGTCTATGTCTACTCGTAGTTTATTTTGGATTGTACTTGCTTGTTAAGTAATGATGTTTAATGTATATTCGGTCCGAATAAAGTGAAAAAGCCTGATAAAAAGCCCTTCCAAATGCCCATATGCCGGCCCTTTGCGGGGTTTAAATTACCCTTCGCATGTCACAGGTTTAGGAGTATGTGATGATCTCTATAAACCAAAAACTCATATCTCTTGTAAGTTTAATCATCCTTCATTATTTTTCTTTTCAGTTTTTCTCTTGATCTTTAAACATTAATCTTTCTTGTGAGATGAATAATTATTGGAACCATCAATTGTTATCAAGAGCCTAAGTGGTAGGTGTTCTGATCTTGTGTGTTTAAAAAAAAATTACCGTTCACGGGTACTATTCACGGTACTGTTCACAACACTGTTCGCGGTACAGTTCACGACACTGTTCATCGGGTACTATTCATCGCAAAAAGAAATTCGCCTTATTTTTTTTACAAACTTAAGGCTGGTTTTTTTTAAAAATAAATAAATAAAATTTTTTGGTTTATTTTTTAAAAAAATAACTTTCGGTTGATTTAAAAAAGAAAGGGATTCGGCATATTTTTTAAAAAAAGAGGAAGAGATCTATATTTTTAGGAAGTAAATATTTGTTTCCTAAAATCAAGGGATTTGATTTTATTCTAGCGGCGTTTAATTTAGGAAGTAAATATTTGTTTCCTAATATCAAGGGATTTGATTTTATATCCTTGGCGGTTAATTTTGGAAGTAAATATTTAGTTCCTAAATTCAAGGGATATAATATTCTAAATTTGGAAATTATATTCTTATTTTTTTCTTCAACGTGAGAAAAATCAGAGGATTATTTCAACATCAATTCATTATAGTTTTACGGTTTCTTCTTGATTTTGTAAAATCCCGCAAAAGATACGATTCTTTTTCTCTGTTTTAATCAAAGATTTGTAAAATCCCATGAACATTAATTGATTTCAATCCAAGAAACACACAATCAAACACAAACAACCACTCAAGATCCGTTCATTCATTTCACTTTAAACAAGATGGCAACAAATGATAAAGAGTCAAGTGTAGCTGGTACGTGTAACACCCTCAAATCTGAGTATGCAACGGAATGTTGAATATCCGAAGGCGTTACATTATTGGGTCAATAGCACAAGGCGAAGGGTATTTATAACCCTCAAAGGGGCCGGCCATATGGGCATTTGGATGGGCTTTTCGGGCTTTTTCTTTGTCGGACCGATTACATTAAACATCATTAATTAACGAGCTAGTAAATCCTAAATAACTACTAGTGACATAGACTTCTTTTTTTCTAACAATAATACTAATAGTAATAAAAAGAAAGTGGGCAGGAGAAGTGTCAAAAAAGCGACCGAGGTGGCAAGAAAGACCGGGGTGAAGGGCTTGGGGGAAAATAAAAAAGGGATTTCAGACGCTTATAAGGAGTTTCACGAGGTGGACAATGAAAGCATTGGGATATTTCGATTTGGAAACAACACGGGGGAAAAAATAAATAGTGGCAAATGTAACATTAGTAGCGAGCAGGTAAAGGAAGTGGGGGGAACTAATTGGAGTATCGTGGGTGCGTGCAGAGAATGAGAAGAAGAGTGATGATCACGGAATTGTGGAGGTAGATTGCGGTGTGACTGCTGATGTGCAGCCACAATAGTTTGCTGGTAAGTCGTTTCATTTTATTTTGGTTTTATATGAAGATGGTTTTCGTAAATGTAAGGGGTGTGGGGGAGAGCGAAAAAATGGGATGGACTAGAGATATTATTAGAATTGAACAACCGGATGTTATTGGGCTTCAAGAAACACAAAGTGGGGGTAGTTGACGATCTTTGGATAGAAGACATTTGGGAAGGGAAAGGGTACGATTTTGCGCAACTACCTGCAAATGGGAACTCGGGGGGTATTATTCTTAATGGGATACGAGGGTTTTCACATGTAAAGAGACGATCGGAGATGACAAATTTGTTGCAATTAAGGGTTCGTGGAAAGGTAAGGATGAGGAGATGTTCTTAGTATGTATATATGGGCCGCATGTAAGTCGATAGAAAACATCGTTATGGTTAAGGCTTTCGGGGCTAATGAATAGATGGCAGGGAGCGTGGTGCATTTTTGGGGATTTAAACGTGGTTAGAAGTAGTGATAATAGAATTAATTCGCAAGTGAATGTTAAAGAGACAAATGAGCTCAACGATTTTATTACTGATATGAGGCTTGTTGAAATTCAATGGGTGGTAAGAGATTTATTAGGGTTAGCGACGACGGTTTAAAATTTAGTAAGTTGGATAGATTCTTGTTGAATGATGAATTTAATAATTTATGGGGTAATATCTAGGTTGTTGCATTGGATCGAAAGTTATCAGACCATTGTCTGATAGTGTTGAAAGATGTGGAGTTGGATTTTGGCCCAAAGCCATTTCGTGTATTCAATATTTGGATGGAAGAACTGGATTTCATCCAAGTTGTTGAGGAGGCGTGGAAGAAAGATATGCGGAGTTTTAGGCCTGATTGTATATTTCGTGATAGATTGAAGAACGTAAAGGCTAGTGTTAGGGTGTGGAGTAAGGAGAGGTTTGGAGGGCATAAGGAGAGAATTGAAACTTTAAAAATTGAAGCTATGAGATGGGAGTTAGAAGCAGAAAAGAGGATGTTAAATGATATCGAGAGATAGGCATGGATGGAGGCTAGAAGGCGGCGGGAGGAAAAAGAAAAGGAATATGGTAATATGAGGCGGCAAAAATCTCGAATCAAGTGGGATCTTGAAGGGGATGAAAATATAAAATTCTTTCATTCGTATGTAAAAAGTTGAAATAATAAATGTAATTTAAGAGATCTTATGGTGAATGGTGTGTGGTGCGAGGATCCCAAGGTAATCAAAGCGGAGATGGCTAGACACTACAAGGCTTTGTTTTTCGAAAATGAGGTGATAAGGCCAATTTTTTGTTGTGACAAAATCGAAAAGATTTCGGTAGATGACGTTAAATTGCTGGAAAAACAGTTTAGCGAAAAAGAGGTCTGGGAAGCTATTCAAGGTTGTGGGGCAGATAAAGCCCCGGGGCCTGATGGATTTAATTTCAAGTTTATTAGAAAGATGTGGGATATTATTAAGGCGGATTTAATGAGGGCAATCACGTGGTTTTGGGAGAAGATGGAAATCTCAAGGGGGTGTAACGCCTCTTTTGTCATAATCATTCCTAAAGTAGCGGATCCCATTGGGCTTGGTGATTTTCGTCCTATTAGTCTAATCGGGTGCTATTACAAAGTCATTGCTAAAATGTTGGCGAAGAGGGTGAAACGAGTAGTGGGGGGTCGTGGTGGGGGACGTTCAAAAAGCGTTCATCCAGGGTAGATACATTCTCGATGGGTTCTTATAGCAAACGAGACGATGGAGTTTTTGAGAAAAAAAGAAGGAAAAGGGTTTAATCTTCAAAGTCGATTTTGAAAAGGCGTTTGATAGTATTAATTGGAGATTTTTGTTAAATATTATGAAGAGAATGGGGTTCGGGGAAAAATGGTGCAAATGGGTAGAGGTATGTCTTAGGTCTTCTTCAATGTCTATACTCGTTAACGGTTCCCCATCAGAGGAATTCGGTCTAGAAAGGGTGTTAGGCAAGGTGACCCTTTATCACCTTTCTTATTCATTTTGGCGGCGGAGGGGTTAAATGTGATTGTGAACGAGGCGGTGTCAAACGGTATTTTTTGAGGGGTCAAAGTAGGGAGGAATAATGTCACGGTGTCTCATCTCTAATATGCGGATGATACCATATTCTTTGGCGAGTGGAACAAAGAGAATGCTAAATATCTTATGTGTATTCTCAAATGTTTCGAAGAGGTATCCGGTTTACGGGTGAATTTCAATAAAAGCAAACTATACGGTATAGGAGTCAACGAGATGGAGTTGGCGGATATGGCTAGACGGATGGGGTGCGGTGTCAGGGAATTTCCTTTTATGTACTTGAGGCTGCCGATCGGGGAGAATATGAGTCGTTTAAATGCATGGAATCCCGTGGTGGAAAAATTCAAAAAGCGGTTGGCCGATTGGAAAGCAAAAACAATGTCGTTCGGGGGTCGTCTAACTTTGGTAAAGTTGGTTCTAGGTAGCTTGCCATTGTACTACTTTTCGATATTCCGTGTGCCTTTGAGTGTCATAAAAATTCTTGAGAGAATTAGGAAAATTTTCTTTTGGGGAGGGGTGGGTGAGGGTAAAAAACTTTCGTCGGTGAAATGTGATTCGGTTATTGCTTCACATGGGGAGGGGGGTTAAACATTGGGTCTTTAAGGGCGAAAAACTTGGCTTTATTAGGAAAGTAGTGCTGGAGATTTAGGAAAGAGGGCAAGGGGTTATGGGTTAGGGTAATAAAAAGTATTCATGGTGATTATGGGGGATTGGGGGGTAATAACATTGTGGGAGGGGGAGCGAGGAGGGGGGTGTTTGGCATGATATCATGATGTTGGGTGAGGAGTTGGACGGGTTGGG
Source organism: Tanacetum coccineum (assembly GCA_026074375.1). Classification (NCBI taxonomy): domain Eukaryota; kingdom Viridiplantae; phylum Streptophyta; class Magnoliopsida; order Asterales; family Asteraceae; genus Tanacetum; species Tanacetum coccineum. The sequence goes on along the minus strand of BQNB010044365.1, from coordinate 35,155 downwards.
GATCGAGTTTTCTTCTTCGTTTTTAGGAGTATTAGGGGATGGTAGAGATATTAGGTTTTGGGTAGATAGGTGGGTGGATAATCGGAGGCTTTGCGACGCTTTTCCCAGACTTTATCATTTAGATAGAAGAAAAGAGGGTAGTGTGATGGATAAACGGACTTGGGTAAATGACGTTTGGTGTTGGAAATAGGAGTGGGTAAGAAACATTAGAGGTAGAGTGTGTAAGGAGGTTGTCGATCTAATGGGGGGTTTTGCAAAATGTTATTGTTTCTAATAATTGTAGGGATAGATGGAGATGGATGCAAGCTGAAGATGGCGAGTTCAAGGTCAAAGAGTTATCAAGACTCATCGAGGAAAAGATTTTACAAGCAGAGAGTGGCAATCAAGGAACAATTTGGAATAAGTTGGTGCCTAAAAAAGTTAATATCTTCGTATAGAGGGCTCTTAAAGGTAGACTTCCGGTCCATGTTGAGCTCGATAGAAGAGGTATTGACTTGGACTCGGTCCTTTGTCCGTGTTGTAATAGCGTTGTGGAATCATGTGCTCATAGCTTGGTTACTTGTGATCTTGCTATGAGTGTGTGGGAAAAGGTCTTTATTTGGTGGAAGATGGGGACCGTTAGCACTTTTTCTATTGATGAGTTTTTCTCCTCTTTGGGAAACGTTAATGTCCATAGTGCTTTCCTTCGTGTTTGCAAGCGGTTATTTAGACGACCGGATATTTCATTTAGAAAGAAAGGAATGCTCGTGTGTTTGGTAATAAAGTTACAAGTACGAATAAAATTGTGCAAGATATTCAGCTTAAAAGCTTCGAGTGGATTGTGCGAAGATCCAATAAATTTAAAGATATTGATTGGCATCAATGGATGTATGATCCAACGTGTTCTCAGTTCGTGTCAGCTGCTCTCAGAAGATTTGCTCAGTGTGTTTAGCAGTTTGTTCAAGCCTGGTTGGTTGGATCTACAATTTTCATGGTTCTGCTACAGGAAACGGCCTTTTCAATCGTTATGCGGGGCTGGGCTTCTGTAGTTTGGTTCCTGTTGGTTTCTGTGTGTGATTGGCTGTTTTATGTTGTTTCTTCGGGTGTTTGGAAGAAGGTTTTGCCTGCATTTTTTGTTGTGGATGTGGTCTGCTATGATGTTGTATGCAAATGTGTTTGGTTTGCTTTTGGTGAGCTTGTCTGCATCTGTTTTGTTAGTCTGCTATTTCAGTTATGCTTGCTATATCAAAGTGGGCTTGGCTGGTCATGGTATTGGGTCAAATGGCAATGGTTAGTTTTTTTTATTTCCTTTGTTTTAGTGTAGTGTTTAGTGTTTAGTCAGTTTGAGGCTTTTAGTTCTCTTATTTATATTTTTTATTTTTCGTTTCAGGTCCCTTCCTCTCTTAATTTGCTTGTTAATTGAGGTGGGATGCCTTGTTTTGTATCTTTTTTTTAGTTCTATTTATTGTTGCCTTTAAAAAAAATAGTTGTTAATAAAAACATTATGGGGCAATTACATATATATCCCTGCAAAAGCTCAAAATTGCATATACATCCAACTTAAATTCATAATTGCATATATATCCTTTCAAAAGACCAAAAATTACATATATATCCAACTTAAACTACAAATTGCATATATATCTTTAATAAACTTTTGTAATTGCATATATATCATTTTTTAACCTTCATAATTGCATATATATATCCTTTATAAACCTTTAATATGTTTTATAAAATAATTATTTTAAATAATTATGAACTATAGCTTATGATATTTATAATTTTATAAATAACAAAAGTAACATTTGTTTCAAAGGTACGATGTCCCGAGGTTCAAGTGAACTAGATGGCAAAAAATAATACATCAAGACGATATTTAACATCACAATAAATTTAGCTTATATCATATACAATACGAATGCATGAAATAAACTTATCAATATATATCATGATTATATATATGTATTTTACCATTGAGAATGTTTTTATTTTGAGAAGATTGAGAAATCTTCGTTTGAGCAAATTGATTCGTATTTTTGATTTGATTCACAAGTAAACATCATTTAATAGTGAATCAAATCTATAAATCACAAATTTGATTCACAAATAAATGTTAAAATCGAGTTATGGTAACGATTCCTTAAATTTGTATAGAAGATTCAGTATTGTACTTATATTGCAAAATCGAGAGATTTTTTAACATTGATTCGAATTTTTTTTACACATATTGGATTATAATCACATTAAATGAGTTTTACGCTTGAAAACTTAAATCAAAGTTATAAATCTATCATTTTTAAAAACCTTCTCAATCTTCTCAAAATAAAAACATTCTCAATCGATCCGGATTATATATATAACAGGAGGCATTTGACTATTTAATGCCACGTCATCTTGGTTGCCATGTCATTAATTTTTTTTAATTATTAAATTTCTTTCCATAATTTTGAAGTTAAATTGATTTTTTAGTAATTTTAGAACAATATGGAGTAATGGTTAATAATTTCGGTTTTTTTAAACACGTCATATTAATTTTTTTAAGAATTGAAAATTCTGTTTTTTAAATGAAATTCCTGACTTCTTTAAAAAACTATGCTAATGGCCAGATTCGAACTTGGGTCTGTTGATTCAGAAACAAACACCTCAACCAATGGAGTAACCTAAAAGTTGTGATAATGAATTAAAAAACAAATATGTTATGCTTTAAAAAATTATCATTGTTCAAATTAAGCAACTCATATTAATCGGCTGTAGCCATATATTATTAACAAAACCGTAAAAGAAATCACATACACGCTTCAAACAAAAACAAAACCCTAATCTAAATCCCAAATATCGTATAAAAAAATTGGTTGAACTAAATTTGGTTTAAAGATCAAGAATACATCTATATATGGTGGTGTTCCAAAGGGGCCTCAAGTTCGTGATTTACAGTGTTTTAGTATCACAAATTTTGAATATAATTTTGGAAATCATGATGATTTAGCGACATGTGTTGAATATTCTGATACAGGTATACCGTAAATAGTTGTTACTTCTAAAAGCCAGTCTATATATGTGTACAATATATGTTAATTTACTTAAAGCTAACTATGTTATTTTTTTCAGATGGTGTGTATGCATATGTTTGATTTGTAGGTGTTAAGGTTTGTTACTTGCAGAGATGGTGTCTAATACATAATGGTATGTGTATGTATATGTTAATTTATTCAGCTACAGTATAAGTGGAAAGTTGTTCAGTGATCTAGACAACTAAACTTCCTCTTAAAATCATGAATACAGTATTGTCACATCTGTTATGTAACCGAGATAGTAAAACAGTTTATGTGGTTTATGATTAAGCGGTTTTAAAACAGGTTTAAGTGGTCTACGATCTAACTTCAAGCAGGGTTATGGGTCTTCTTTAGTTTGTTTATCAGTTCTAGTTTATGAGGTTTAAAAGTCCATTTGATTTAAGGCCTGCAATAACCATAACTGGACCACTTTCTCCTGTGATAACCATAGCTACTGTAGTACTTTGTTTGTATCATAGCTACTGCAATACTTTGTTTTGTGAAACACATGAAAAAACATAACTGAAAGAGACCTAACATTTTCTTGGACCACAAAGTTTTAACATACAACTTTGCTTTTTTAAAAACTAAAAAAAAGAAACAAAGATCAAGTGCTTTATTTGTTTGTGATTGTACTCAAGCAACTTAACTAACGATTTCATTCAAATGAGTTTGCATTGCAGGCATTGTGTTTCCGGATAATGAAGGGCAAACCTTGGAAGCTCTGAACCAAACAGTGAAAACAAGGTTTACTAACCCTGTGCTTCGCACCGGGCACATGGATAATACTATTGCTAACTTACACTTGATATATGCTATTTATTTGAGTTTTTATATTAAAATAGTACAACGTAGTTTTTTATGACTAATTCCTAAAAGTAGCAGAGGGTTAGTCTTACTTTATTCATCAAATCTGCTGTTGGAGGTAATATCTTAATTGTTTGTCTTTATGATGATGATCTCATTTATACGGGTAATGACCAGGAGATGTTTGTGGTTTTTAAGAAGTCAATGATGACCGATTCTGATATGACCGATTTAGGAACAATGAGATATTTTCTAGGTATTGAGGTCAAGCAGAATGGATGGTATCTTCATTGGTCAATGTAAGTATCCAAAAGAAATGTTAGAAAAGTTTAATATGGATAAATGCAACTCAGTGCATAATCCAGCTGTTCCTGGTCTTAAGCTTACTAAAGATGAAGAGGGAACTGAAGTTGATGGCACCATCTATAGGCAAATGGTAGGAAGCCTGATGTACTTAACCACCACATGCCCGGATTTGATGTTTATTGTTAGTTTGATCAGTCATTTGTATACATTTTCCTACTAACACATGCTTTGGGAAACGTTTGAACGTTTGATTTGTTTAAGTTTTAGCAAAAAATATTGCAGCCATTTTGTGACCGCTGACAAAAATACTTCCGAAACAGACTTCCAAGTCTGTGTATGACGATGTTGTGATTTATACTCATTTGGTGCGGTCTTTCAAAGTGTTCTTGGTGGAAACTAATGTAATGCCCATTAATAAATCTACTTGGATCATTTTGCAGAGGTTAGTTTTGGGTTTTACTGACCTTATTTGTCCTTCTCCACCTACGAATGTAATATTTAACTTGAAGAAAACCTTGATAATGTTCTTTTTTCCATTAGATTTAACTTTTTAGCCAACTGAAGATGTTCATTTATGTGCAGAAGTATATATCAGAGTCTTCAGTTATAATAGGGCAAAACAGTTGTCTTAACGAAGAACGTGTTTACTAGTAATTTTCTATAGTTTTATCTATATATGAATGACTAAATCCTTTTCAACTACTTTAATTCTATGAACATTTTTTTCCATGAAGCAGTGCCTTATTTAGTAGTAGAGGCGGAAAAATGGGTGGGGTGGGCAATGGGTCAAAAACATGATTTTTTTAGGTTTTAGCACAGGTCAAACAAGCGTGGTCGGTTTGCGATGACTACTGAACGCTTACTTTTTATCCAGTTTATTTTTATACATATGTAATAAAGAGTACAATGCCGTTACGCTAATAATGTGATATTTGGAAACAATTTAGCAGGCTCTAGGCATTTAAAATATAGTTTCGGTGACTATGAACCCATGCCTCTAGACCAAGTAATGGTCCAATGAATCTCACTAAACAAGCATATGAAAACTTACTAGATTTGATAGCATCCCACATATCTTTAGCATCAGTCATCTTGTGAAATTTTGCTAAATGGTCTTCTGGTAAAGCCATAAGCAAGGTGGTCCTTGCTTTTCTTTCTCTTTCTCTGGCTAAAATTTCTTCAGCAGTTTTAGGAGGCAGAACCTTTATTACTCCATTTGTATCTGTTGAGACACTTACAGGACCATTTCCTTTTTGTATGACTTCCCATATAGGATAGTCTGTATGGCTCAAGTAATGTTCCATTTTCATGGCCCAAATGTCATACTCACCTTTCTTCAGAATAGGGAGTTTAATGGTTGACACAGTGTGAGGGGCTTGTTGTGTTGATGTTTGTGGTGGTGGTGGTGGTGGTGGAATTTCATCATCTGATCCTGCCATTGAATAGATCTGAAAGGTAAAAGTTTGTAACTGATGTGTTTTGGTTCTTCTTACTCAGAGTTTCTCAACAAGCTCTGATACCACTTGTTGATCCCAATCTGAATAGATCTTTCTAGCCTGTTAAGGGTGGTAGCCAATCTGGATAGATCCAAACTAACTACAAGAGAAACAATGACTATGAACAATATAAGTTATGCGGAAACTAACTTATATTGCTAAGAAGAACAATGAATAAAATAGAACTTTGATTACTATTAATCTGCTAGGTTACAGATTACTAACTATATATTGGTGAAACTTGTATATGAAAACTTATATCTAACTAGTGCCGTAGGGTTCCTTTTATACACCAAGGAAAACCCTAATGTGCTTACAAAACATGTGAAGAGATAATGCATATCTATTCCTATAATAACTTATGCATATCTCCTAACAGTACTAACTAGCAGTACTAGCTTACTACTAACAACACTAACTACACTGGCAGTACTAACAATGTACTGGAAATACTAACTATTTATAACTAACAGTACTAACTACTTAGTCTATTTTCTTGAATCTATAGCATTCTTCATCAGCAGCACTAAGTAGAACTAGCAGTAGTAACTTGTATAAGTAGCAGCACTAAGTTGTAGGAACTTCTGAAACCCAACATACTCTCATTAGGAGACTTCTGATAGTTGTTTCTTAAAGCTTCAACGAAAGCACCATCTCTTTGTTCTTGTATCACTGGAACCAAAATCTAGAAATATCATGTGTGAGTTTCAGCAGCTGCCGGCCTAATGTCAATGCTTTTTTTATTTCTGTTTCGATCTTTAGATTTTTAAGATTGTGAATTTGGCCAATGAGTTTCTTGCTACATTGCCCAATGGAACCATAACTCTTCCTACCAGCACTAATGTATTTGTCAAAGGTTCTCTTTTAAAGAAGTCGCTTGCTGGAAGTTCTAACAAGCAAGACGAGATAAGTGGCGGTGCCCCTGAAATCTCAGCTCGCGAGAAATTGTTAACTAATCAGCCTGAACTTTGGATATGTATTTTACGAACAATTAAACTTTTACAATTAACCATATCTACAAATTATTGCTTCCAGTAAGAAAAAAATATGTTCATAATTTGTACTCATGAATCTCAACTTATGTTATGAATTTCATCTCAATCTGATCAGTCACCATTAGCAACTCATAAAACTTATTGTTAAATTAACTGAGTTGATAACTAATCCATTCGACTAATAAAAGTCAAATTTCAACTCAATTATTGCAGAGTGTTTTAAGGGCTATTTCAGTTATAAATCATAGTATTTTGTCATGCAGGGCATTGCTAGAGAGGTCCAGTCCGCACTATATTCGACTCAATTAGAATTCAGAGGTGATTTAGAAGATGAGAATGAGCTAGATATTTTAGTAGAAGAGCAGTTTGTGGCATTGCAAAAGGCGTTGAAGATATCAAATAAAGCCAATGAGGCTCGTGTGATGGTAGCTATGAAATTTCTTACATTGTTTAGAGCCGGTAAACTTGGCCCCTTTATCCTTGATGATGTTCCTATGGTTACTTTTGATTCATGAATCAGTTAGGCCTTGGAGGAGCAGAAAACATTGGTGGTATATCTTAGTCTACAGAAAATGCATCTCTACCCAATGCAAGCTCTACACCTATAGAAGTTGTCGAGTCTTTTAGCACTGTTCAGGCTTATGGTGGATCTGAGTTTGTCACAGATGACATGGAACATGATCAGACATTTGATGGGGGTTATGCTCCTCTAAGTGAAGATGATTACATACACGAGACTTCTGAGGAGACAAGGGGTCTTGATAATGGTCTTGGTTTTGTGAAGTAAGATTTGAAATCCAACCTGATATTTGTGAGAGCCTTTATGAAGATGAGGAGGATATGTCAGGGGATGAAAGAGATGAAATTGATGAAGATGAGGATGGAGATGATGAAGGCCGCAATGATCTGGAAGAAGATGAAGAGCATCACTTGCCACATCCGGACACTCATCAAGATGATCACGAGATTGAAGATGAGTTTAATGAGGACATGATTGAGGAAGAAGATGAAGATGAAGAAGACGATGATGACGGAGTTATACTTAGGTTGGAAATGAATGGCATAAATGTATTGGATCACATTGAGGTATTTGGTAGAGATCATAGCTTTCCTAATGATACTCTTCATGTGATGCATGTTGAAGTTTTTGGTTCCCTACGTCAAGGTCCTACAACATCTATCTATAATCTTCTTTGTAGATCAGGTGACAGTTCTGTCCCGTTTCAGCATCCACTTCTAATGGAGCCTTATAGGTAACTTTTCCCTGTGGATATTTTTACCCGAAAAACAGGTAACTTTTCCCTGTGGATAGTCCAGCAATGTTTTTTTATTTGAGGTGTCAGTTAGACCCATTTTTCTAACAATGACAGAACTGAGTTCTTTTTTTATTTCCAATAAGCAAAGGTAAACTTTCATAGTTTGGCTAAAATGGAAAAAATGGTCAAATGGGCCAAGGTTGCCCAAAGTATTTTCAAACCTCTTAAATCCCTGTAACAGGAAAAAATAGATTATTATTTTAACAGTTATAGTTATATTAAATCAGTAAGTATTTGCAAAACAAAATTTGGTATTTATAGCTTATGATATACATCAAAACTTGTACGTCTTAAATGCATATGCCATTTCTGCAACAAAAAAGTTTTATCACGGAGTTGGCCGGACTTGACCAACTCATTAAGACCTGTACTAAAAAATTTACTCGTTTAATCCCAACTTTATTTTTAATGCATATTCAGCTTATTTAATATTACCTGGTTATGTATGAGCTTACTTATGAAACTTGAGCTTATTAGCTTTCACGAAATTAAGCTCTATTTTGATGATGGAAGCGTTTAAAAAACATAGGCTCTTAAAACAGAAGCTACTTTCTCCAGCTCGAGCTTATAGTAGTTGCATAGTCGGTACGTTGAATGGACTGTATGCTTTTCTCATGCTAAACCCCGATCACCGAGACCCTACAACATTTGACCCCTAATTCAATCAGTAGTTGCATGAATCTCTAGGAATACTAATGGAAGTTGTTCGCACATCAAAAACAGTAGTTGCATAGTCGGTACGATGAATGGACTGTATGCTTTTCTCATACTAAACCCGATGAAGTTGTAATATCAATTTATCCCTCACATCACTTGTCTTGGACTTATGGTTGCTGCTTGTCTTTATCCATGACTTTGGTCTTTCATTTTTAAATGCCTTGATTGCTTTTTTATGTTGACTACCATTGAACGTAACTATAAGATTACTCGAAGCAACTTATTTAAAAACTGATTAGGCTATAACTACTTTTCTTATGGTATTATTCTGGTTATTTAATAGGTACTGCAGCTGGAGACCTACTTGCTCAAAATGCAGAGATCGAAGGACATGTTCCTAAGAGCCCCCTCAAAGGATCTTGGTCCGTCAATTGAATATGTCATGCTCTACTATCTGGTTAGACTGACGAGGGGCGTTGATAATACAAGTGAAGGATGAATTAAACTAGTATAAACTTGCATAGCATGAACCCTGAAAACGGAAACCTCAAGAATACAAATGATTTAAGTATTTTTAACTACAACCGATAAGTATTATTCATCTAAAAAGTCCTCTGATTTGATCCGTTCAGTTACAATAGTTAATGCTCTATGTCATTCTAAAGCTAGCCCATCCATCGGATGAGCCTTGAGATAATTAACAAAGAATACAACAACAAATGCACATGTATTATTGTTGATCCTTTCATGGGATTGGCTATACGAAACACAAAGAAAATGGGAATTAAAAGAGTAGCCTTATGGGCAACCTCAAATGCAACTCTAGCGTCCATCATGAGCCATGGTGAGATTCTTTAGTGACTTAAATAATTAAACTCTAAGAAACTCCTTTGATCTTTCTTAAAAAATTTATTTTAGGTGTTCCCCTAAATGATCAGATTATTGTAAAAAGGATGTGAAAGTTGAGTATCATTTTTCTTTGGAATCGATTTTAAGTTACATGTAAGTGTTTCAATTGCTGAACTCGTCAAATGAATACCAATGATTAATATGATTATTGTGGGTTTTGGTTTAGTTGGTGTTTGGCTTGCAGTTAAATTTGAACATGCTTTATGTCACAAATCAAATTTGTAAACCAACAAAACATCAACAATGTCTTGAACTATCTGGTAATGGATGTTTCTATAACTTAATGTTCATATTTTTTAGATTACTGCGGTTAACATTATCCCATGTGGATTTTATCAAGTGTACATAAGCTATGACATTTATCTAAAGATTTTTTTTAATCTTTATGTTAAGTTATGACATATTTTTTACAAGCTCCGATTATCTATTATATAACATGAATTTATATACAATTTTTAAAAACCAATAATTACCAAAAAAAAATGTAAATAATAATTACAAGTCATGCCCATCCATCGGGCGGGCTTAGCCACTAGTATATATATATATTATATATATATATATATATAATATTTAAGGTTTAAAAAGGATATATATGTAATTATAAGTTTAAATTGGATATATATGCAATTTTTGAGCTTTTAGAAAGACATATTTTCAATTATAAGTTTGAGTTTGATATATATATATATATACACGTAATTTTAAGCTTTTGGAGAGAGATATATATGCAATTCCCCCAAACATTAAAGACGGTTGTTGTAAATAAATTTTTTTGTTGCGGTAGTAAATAAATAGTAATATTGGTTGCTTGATTTACACGAGAATGTTGTAGAAAATTGGTAACAATTGTATAATATAAAGTACGTATCGAATACGTACGATTTATGCGGGACATGCTCAAGATATGTATTGATTTTTGTGCAAGACTTTTGAGGTTACTGTCCTTTTCCTACTAGTATGTTTCTTTTTTATTTTTTTCCTACTTTTACAAGGATACGTTCTTAACACTGTGTTTTCAAGTTATATTTTTGAAAGAAGAAAAAAAAATTGGGAGAAAATTAAAAAAAAAAATATTCCCGAGTGTTTTTAAGGAGAGAAGAAAAAGAGATGGAGAGTAAATTCATTTCACTTTCTCTCTAAAATCTTCTTCGGGATGATTTGGAGAGAAAGTAAATAAGGAAGCTTGTTATTAATAAAATGACTTAAATGCCCTAACATATAAAATAATTTTTTTATACAACAAAGGTTATGCTTGTAAAATCATTAGTTTTTTTTCCTTTCTCTCTAACTCCGAAACTAACTCGGGAACACGAAATAAAAAATTAAATTTCATTCCTCCCCTCTTCTTTTCTTTCCATTTTTATCACTTCTCTTCTCTTCTTTTTATTGGGTACCTTCGTGTCATGTCCATATGTAGGATTTTCAAGTCCTCGGCTACCTTTTGAGAATTGAATAACTCAACTCTCGTCGTCGTCTCGCGGTCTAAGCGCTCCATTTTTTCCTTCCGGTCTAACTCGTATTGTTGTTGGAGCATTTCTTGAAACGTTGTCGGGTTTGAATCGGAAGAAGCGATCGAGTTTGAAGATCGTTAACTTTTAGCATTTCTTTATTTTCCGGGTGGTCGCAGCAATTTGTCGTCTCCAAAGAGCTTGGGTTCCGAGTCGGTAACCCGTCCTCAGTTTCGTCTTGCGTTTGTCGAATCGCGATTTTTCCACTTGTGCTTGTTTTTCAAAAATGCCCAAACGCTCTTGTGCTTAAAATAAATACTCGTGACACTTTTATACAAAATTTCAACCCTTGTCATCAAATCTTCATCGTTCTCCCCGCTTGGAGTCTTCGTTTCATTCACCAACGAATTGAACCTTCCGAACTCTTGATTCATCGGAGTCCACTTTCCTGTCAACATGTTCTTGGTACGACTCGAGAATTTGCGTTTCATTACTTGTTCATTGTTGGCCATGAATTTTCTACCAAAACGTGTCATTTTTTGTTCCAATATGACTTTTGAATCCTCATATACTTGTATCTAACATTCCGCCAAAAGTAACTCTTCGTCTTGGCTTCAAAGTTGTGAGTGCCAGTCCCCTCGCCTCTCGTATCACGGGCAACCTTATACATTTTCTTCAAACGTTTACCCTTTGTTTTGGCCGACGTCGGAGTCGCGTCGACTTCCTCTTCTTGTGTTTGTTGAGGTTGGTTAGATTGATGGTCGGATTGGTGTTGGAAAGAAGCGGTTTGGTTTAATTGTTGTTGAGAAATTTGGGTGTTTTGGAATTGTTGTTGAAGTTGAAATTGTTGAAAAGCAACTTGAGCATCAGGATTAACATACGGGTTATAGTTGGGATAGTAAGGCAGCTGTGGGTTGGGATTAGACGATCCCGAAAGTTGTGTGTTGGGATTAGACGATCCTTAAGTTTGATTTTGGGGGTCGTTGAGCATACCAGTTATCATCGTTGGTTGTGATGGTTGGGAATTATTTTGGTGAGAAAAAAATGAGTGAAGTAAAAAAATAATGTGTTATAAATGATAGTGAAGGAGTGTGTAAAATATGGTAGAATAAAGAGGTATTTATATGATTTTAAAAGGGATTTTTTTGGAAAATGTGGGGATTAAATGCAAAAAACGGCTTGAATGAAGCTCCTACTCGTTACCCAATGTTCAAAAATTCAAAAAAACAAAAAAAGGAAATACAATGGCGTGAGGTGGAGATGTCGGCGCGAGGTAGGACGACGCCAGCCATGGTATCGATGGTGCGAGGATCCCTTGAGTTGGTGCGATGGCGCCAAGCCAAAGGTACCCCCATGCTCTAAGTAGTTGAAAGTTTAAACTTTAAAGCAAACTTTAACATTGTGTTTTCAAGAAAAAAATATAATGTAAAGTAAAGAAAAGTAAAATAAATGATAGTAAATGTAAGAAAGTAGGGTTAAATCCATTAAATAGAAACATACTTTCCAAAATTTACAAATCTTGTAAACACACTTGTTTTATTACGAATCTAGTAATTAAAACCGGCTACTTTTTGACAATTTAGTAAATATGACCGGCTGATTTTCCAAATAGATTTTCTTTTTTTAATTTCACCTAAAAATTCCACATCACTAATTTATGCCAGCCTATTTTTCATATTATTTGGATTTAAGCATATTTCTTATACATATTCTCTTACCTACCCTCGTTAGATCATCATCATCATCATCTTTATCAATCCTTTTACACACACAAAAATAATCAACCACAAAAAAAGATAATCAACCATTGAACAAGCAAAAACCACTATCTTTTTCTATCTCCCTCGTGGTGTGTTTATGTGTTTAGATCTGAAAAAAATTATGTTTAAAATCAATGTGGTTTGGTGGTCGAAAAGAGGTATTAGCCATGCCTACAATATAAAGAAACTTTCATTACCCGTTGTCAATGAGCTATCAATAACCATAGTTATAAATTGGACACGTCACAACTATATAGGTTTAGATTTCTTATTTCCTTCACGATCACATATTAGAGCTCATTATGCATACTATCTGTTACAAATTTCTTGCTCCATCAATGAACTTCGAAGTAATAAAAACCCCAACACTTGTGTGTTTGTGTGTTTCTTGTTTGGATATGAAAAAAAATATGTTTAAAATCAATGTGGTTTGGTGGTCAGAAAGAGATAGTATTAGCGATGGTGCAACAAAGGTCACCGGAAAGACAGTTGTCGCTGGAAAGCTCGTCCGCGTGCTGATGGTTGTTTCGCGTTTTGTTGTACGCAGAAATTGAAGTATGTGGTTGAAGAAGTGGAGTTGAATGATCTAAGGAGTTCATCTACCGGGATAGTGTCCGAATTCGAGAGTTCATGTGAGAGATATTTGGGGACTTAACGAAATGTTACTTTCGGTGCCAGGATTTTCAGAATAGAGATCAATTTCCATTTTTCAAGTATAAGTGTAGTTGATGTGTGAAATGAGTTTGATAAGTAAGTTAAAAGAGAGTGGTGGCTTTTTAGAGTTAAATAAAAATGGGGTTAAAATATAAAATAATAAAGGCAAAGTCTACAACCTGGCTTATCCATGTCACTCAAAAAAAATAAGAAAAATAAAATATGATGACGTGTCGGTCATTTTGAAGAAATTAAGAATCTATTTATAAAAAACAACTCCAATCTTAATTTGAGTTACAAATACAACTCACAAAACTGATCTCAATCAGCAAACCAAAGACACAAATCTATCCACCACAGCTAATCTGGTGCGGATCTATAATCTAGATTGATTATAGTTCCATTACAACAGTAACACTGTAAGATCAAGATGATCTCAACTTAGGGTTTACAATGAACTAGAGAGAGTGGAGCGTTTAGAGAGAGAGAGATGATATGAAAAGTAAGATAAACTGATGAAAAATCAGTTTATATACTCTTGACCAATAACCGACTTCAAACTTTAGGAACTTCACAAAACCAACCCTTCATCTTTCAAACCCTAGCCACATAGAATCAAACCTTCAAAACCTTTAAAACAGAAAATACAATAAGACACAATTAGTCCCTGAACTATTATACCAAATTAAGATGATATATTTTAACATCCCCCCTTCATCTTAACCTGGTAAATATCATACATTCCAAGTTTTTCCAAATTTTTTTTATGCTGAACTGTGCCCAATCCTTTGGTAAAGACATTTGCAATTTGATTTACAGAGTCTACCTTTACAATTTTAACAACACCCTTTAAAATTTTTTCTCTAACAAAATGCAAATCTATTTCAAGATGCTTTGTTCTTTCATGAAAAATAAGATTGGCTGCAATCTTAATTGCAGAATTACTGTTACAGTGAAGATTAATAGGTAAAAGATTTTCAATTTTTAAATCTTTTAAAGTTTTTAAAATCCAGATTACTTCACTGGTGACTGAAGCAAGAGCTCTATACTCTGCTTCAGTAGATGATTTAGAGAGAGTGTTTTGTTTTTTGCTCTTCCAGGATATTAAAGAATTAGTCAGAAAAATACAATAACCAGTAACAGATTTCCTGGTAATAACACACTTACCCCAATCAGCATAGAAAAAGCACTAAGAAACATACCAGAAGTCTTGACAAATTGAATTCCCAAGCCTGAACAAACTTTCAGATATCTCAATATCTTGAAAGCAGTTTTGAGATGAGACTTAAGAGGAGAATGCATAAACTGGCTCAAACAATGCACAACATATGAAATATCAGGCCTAGTGTTAGTTAAGTAAAATAAGTTTACCCATTAACTTCTGATAATCAGTAATGTTCTCAAGAACTGGATCACTTGTTGTAGCCTCATTGGAAATGATCAATTTAGAATATAAAGTAGTATCAACAGGTTCACAAGCAAGCATACCATATTCAGATAACAAATCTAAAACATATATTCTTTGATTTAGACAGATACCCTTATCAGTATCAACAACTTCAATTCCAAGAAAATATTTAAGTTTTTCTAAATCTTTAATCATAAACTTAGACTTGAGAAAGACCTTAAAATTTTCAATTTCAGCAACATTGTTACCAGTAATGATAATATCATTCACATATACATGTAAAGCAAGAAAAACACCCTTATCAGTCTTTGTAAAGAGAGAATAGTCAGACTTGCTTTGACTGAAACCATTTTCTATCAAAGTAGAAGTCAATTTAGCATTCCATTGTCTGGTGCTTGCTTTAATCCATATAAAGATTTTTTAAGCTTGTACACTTTGTTATCTGAAGGAAAATATCCTTCAGGTGGTCTCATATAAACATCCTCATCTAAATCACCATAAAGAAAAGCATTGTTCACATCAAGCTTAAAAATAGGCCAAGATTGAGAAACAGCAACATTCAATAAACATCTAACAGTCACCATTTTGACCACAAGAGAAAAGGTTTCCTCATAGTCAATACCTTCCTTTTGCCCAAAACCTTGAGCCAGAAGTCTAGCCTTAAATCTATCAATTTCACCACTAGATTGAAATTTAATCTTATAAATCCACTTACAACCAGTGGCTTTCCTTCCTTTAGGAAGATCTACAATTTCCCAAGTGCCATTCCTAAGTAAAGCATTCATTTCTTGATTCATAGCATCAATCCAATGAGAAAATTTAGAAGCTTTAGAAAAAGACTTAGGCTCAAAATTCTTATTTAGTTGAGTAAGAAAACAATAATTGTCAGAATTAAGCTTAGAATACCCAACATACTTTTCAATTCCATATTTTACCTTTGAATCCACAACAAAATCATTATAATTTTTAGGAAAAACACTTTGTCTAGAAGACCTTCTTAGATTTTGATTATCCTGAGAAACAGTATTTGGATTTTTATCCACATTACCCTTAGAAAAAAACATTTTCTTCAAGTGTGGTAACCTCTCACCCTGAGTGGCAAAATTGTTATCACTGCTATCAGCATCATTTCCAGAATTAACTGGAAAATCAGCAGTGATAGAATTTCCACCAGACTCAAAAGAGCTGCTACTTGCACTATGTGACTTTTTATTGTCACAATTCAGATTAGGGTGTACTCTCTCATCATCATTGGGTATCTCAGGATATTCAAGGTCAAAAAAGTTTATATGATTAACATCTTGAAAAACATTTTCAGTAGCATCTTTTATTTTATCATAATCCTTAAAAGGAAAAATGTTCTTAAAGAACTTAACATCTCTTAAAAAAAATGAACTGATGCTTATCAAGATTATATAACCTATATCCTTTCTTAACACTAGAATACCCAATTAAAACATACTTTTCAAATCTGCTTCCAAACTTATCACTAGAATTGACAAGGGTAGCAAAACACAAACATCCAAATACTCTTAAATGAGAGAGAGAGAATGACATTTTTTATATATCAGCTCATAAGGAGACTTTCCATTTAGCACAGAAGAGGGAAGCCTGTTAATAAGATAAGTAGCAGTTAGAATACAATCAGACCACATCCTCAAAGGAATTCCCCCCTGAAACATAAGAGATCTAGCAACATTTAAAAGATGTATATGTTTCCTTTCAACAATGCCATTATGTTGTGGAGTATATGCACAAGAAGTTTGATGAATAATACCTTTATCAACACAAAACTTACTAACATATTGATTAACAAACTCAGTTCCATTATCACTTCTAAAAACTTTGATTTTCTTATTAAACTAATTTTCAATCAGATTATAAAAAACAGTTATAAAGTGTGAAACCTCATCCTTAGATTTAATCAAATATACCTAAACTGCTCTAGTGTAATCATCAACAACAGTTAAAAAATATTTAAACCCTTCAGAACTAGTAACCGTATAAGGCCTCCATAAGTCTAGATGCACAAGTTCTCCTAGAGAACTTGATACATGATCACTCAAAGGAAAAGGTTCCCTAGTTTGCTTAGCTCTTTGACAAACCTCACAACATAAACCCTTATCAAATTATCAAAATTCAAGGATTTCTTTAAAACATTCATAACAGGTTCTGCAGGATGACCCAGTCTACAGTGCCAATCATATTGAGATAACAAACATTGAAAACTTAGGTTACTCTTATTAACCCTAGTACCTTGTTCATTATAGTAGTATAACCCTTCACACTGATCACCAGTCCTAGAACATTTTTCAGATTCAAATCCTGATTCACAAAGTAACACTTATTCTCATAAAAAACAACAAAAATCTTGTTCTCTTTTGCCATTTTATGAACTGAAATCAAAGTGACACAGTATTAAGGTATTGCCATCACATCATACAGAGTTAAACCATTAGATAACTTGAGATTTCCAATTTTAGAAATAAAAGCCTCTATCCTATTAGGATGACCTACTTTTATCTTAAGATGAGAAATATCAACAACATTATCTAATCCTTTAGCAGTGTAAGTCATATGTTGGTTGACCCCTGAATCAACAATCTTTCCATAATTAACCAATTTTGGTTTAAAATTTGCATTAGAACAGTAAAACTTGTGGAAATTTTTATGAAAAACAGAGCTTTGATTCAAATAAGTACCTGCCATATTGGCATGCACAGTCTTTCTAATTTTATTATCTTTGATAAGAGATAAGACAGTAGCCATTTGTTCATCTGAAAAACCAAAAGATGAACTTTTCCCAATAGAATTATTATTAGAATTATTTTGTTTCTTAAAATTTTGACCAGACTTTTTCTTTCCAAAATCAACAGGGTATCCAATGATCTTAAAACATCTATCAATAGTATGCCCATTAAAACTATAATTTTCACACACCAAACCAGAACCCCTACTTGACCTGTTATTATTCAAACCAAAACCCCCACCTTATCTATTATTATTCACATTATTAGGTCTTGAGGGTCCATTATTGAAATTTTGATTATTTCTTTGAAAATTTTAGCTACAAGGCATATTAGACACAAAAGCAGAAACCTGGTTCCTTTGAGAGGAACCAGCTATACTACCAACAACAACTCTGTGAACTCCTCACTAGAAATGGTAGCATAAGTACTTCTAACATTAGGTAAAGTCTCTCTAGATAGAATAGAACTCCTAATTTGCATACAAGAATCATCTAAGCCCATAAGAAATTGCATTAATTTCAACAACTGATCATGTTTCTTAAAACCTTCAGAAGCATTACAAACACATTTAGGCAACTCAATCATAGCAGCATACTGTTTCCATAAAGCACTCAACTTATGATAATAATCAGCAATAGAAGAACCATTATGTTTAAAAGTATTAATTTGATTATGCAAACCAAACATTATTGATCCATCAACTTTTTCATAAGTCTCTTTTAATTCTTCTCAAACATATTTAGCCCTTTTTGAAAAAACTTGACCCAAGAAAAGTTCCTCAGATATTGAATTCAAGATCTAACCCAAAACAATTACATTCACCCTATCCCACTGTTTACCAAGAACCTCATCTGTATTAGATCTTTTACAAGATCCATCATTAAAACCAATCTTATTCTTTCCTTCTAAAGCCAAAAGCATAGCACATGACTATACTTGATAATTTTCAGTTCCCTTTAGTTTTATTGAAACAACAGTTAAAGCAGTAGTATTATTAGGATGCAAGTGTAATGGATCACTAATATCTAATTTACTTATTCTGGTAATAGAATCATGAATATCATCATCATGATCAGAATTAAGAGGAGAATTATGCTAAGAATTATGAACAGACATAATGACAAACTAGAAAACAAATAGAAAAATAAGACAAACAATCAAGAAAGGAAGAAAGAAGTTCCCAGGCTTTCATACCACTCAAGGTGGCAGATCAAGGGCAGACAAACTCAATTACACTAATAAT
Source organism: Tanacetum coccineum (assembly GCA_026074375.1). NCBI lineage: Eukaryota > Viridiplantae > Streptophyta > Magnoliopsida > Asterales > Asteraceae > Tanacetum > Tanacetum coccineum. The sequence goes on along the minus strand of BQNB010044365.1, from coordinate 16,368 downwards.
AGAAAGAGATAAAGAGGTGTTACAAAGCTTTTGAATGATAAGCAGCGGAAAGCAATATCAAACCAACTATCTTCTTGATTCACTTAGTTAAGAATGCTAGCAGATTAATCAGCAACAAACCACACCTAATCTTAAGATCAACAAAACCCTAATTCTCAAACTAGAGCAAATCAACCCCAGAACTTCCAAATCCAATGATTAAGAACCTTAATCACCAACCAACAACCCAGAGAGAGTAATTAACCCAAGATCCACGAAACCCTAATTTTTAAAAATTAAGGTTTCTTGAAATTAACAATAGATCTGAGCAATTAAACCATAAATCGTTATAAGAAAACAGTTTTAATCAAAAACTGATTAACAATTTTAAACAAACCCCAATTTTTATGAAACCCTAATTAAATTTTTTCTTTAAAAAAATTCAGTGCAACCTGGCTCTGATACCATGAAGAAATTAAGAATCTATTTATAAAAAACAACTTAAATCTTAATTTGAGTTACAAATACAACTCACAAAACTGATCTCAATCATCAAACCAAAGAAACAAATCTATCCACCACAGCTAATCTGGTGCGGATCTATAATCTAGATTGATTATAGTTCTATTACAACAGTAACACTGTAAGATCAAGATGATCTCAAATTAGGGTTTACAATGAACTAGAGAGAGAGAGAGGAGCGTTTAGAGAGAGAGAGATGATATGAAAAGTGAGATAAACTGATGAAAAATCAATTTATATACTCTTGACCAATAACCGACTTCAAACTTTAGGAACTTCACAAAACCAGCCCTTTATCTTTCAAACTCTAGCCACATACAATCAAACCTTTAAAACGGAAAATACAATAAGACACAATTCGTCCATGTACTATTATACCAGATTAAGATGATATATTTTAACACATTTTCACATGTTAACCGGTTGTAACCGGTAACTTGTCAGCTTATTTACTATAATGTTATAAATTTTAAAGTTTCGATTACTAGATTGGTAATAAAACAAGTGTGTTTACTAGATGTGTAAATTGTAAAAAGCACATTTCTAATTAATAGACTTAACTCAAGAAAGTATAAAAAGAAGTTGTGTGTTTTTTAGTGTAAAATGAAAAAAAAGTGAATGTATGTTGTAATTTTTTTATATTTTTGATTTTATAGAATTACTATTGTTAGGTATATCAATAAAAATAAATAGAAAACCAAATCGAATTTAAAGGTATTTTTGTCATTCACTTAGCGGCTGTACTTGTTTAGTCACGTTTCCTTTTAAATTTAGGATGAAAGTATTCACACATTGTTAGGAACACGAAAAATGTCGGCCACTTCCATTATATCATTTGATAGCTCGTATAGTAAATTTTGGAACATTAATAGGCTAGATAAGCAAAAGCCCATGGAGAGCCCATGGACCAATGCATAAGGCCGGCCACTAAGGTGGTATTTAAACCCTTTCCATGTCATAGAAAGGGTGTTGGTTGTTCATTTTTCTCACCTAGTAATCTAATATTTCTTTTTACTTTCTCTCTCTAAGTGTTCATCCAACCACCTCTCTTTCTCTCTCTAAAACCCTAGATCGAATCCTTGTTTGTGTGTATTAAGATATCCTTCAATTGGTATCAAAGGCCATGAGGTGTTTGTGAAGGTCTTGTGTGCGTTTGTTACTTGGTTTAGGCGTGTATATTGGTTCGAACCATACAAAAGATATTCATCTTTTGTGGGTTTAAAAAACCATAAAGCTTTCATCTTTCTTCTTTATTTATCTTAGTATAGTCTAGTTGTACAAGAAACTCTTTGAAAAACCATAAAATCATCTTTTTGAGTCTTTTTTGTTCGAAAAAGGGTTTTGTACCAAGAATCTTGATTTCAAACTTTTCGTGTCAAAAACATTAAAGTTTGTGTTTTTAAGGTTCTAATAGTCTTAGCTAGGTAAGAAGTACAAGAAAATTTGTGTAGAAACGTCAAAAAGTGAGTCTTTTTGTAATTTTTGTGTTTTGAGTTTCGTAGGTATTTGGACGAATTATACGTGTAGGAGAGATATACGTTCAGGCGAATTATACGTTATCCTTTAAGGCGAATAATACGTTGTTTATTGGGCGAATTATACGTGTATTCTCAGGCGAATTATACGTGTTTATCTCAGGCGACTCATACGTGTTATTCTCAGGCGAATTATACGTGTATTCTTAGGCGATTTATACGTGTTTTTCTCAGGCGACTTATACGTGTTATTCTCAGGCGAATTATACGTGTATTCTCAAGCGATTTATACGTAATTTGTTTGGACGATTTATACGTTATTCTGTAAGGCGAATTATACATTGTTCTCTTAGGCGATTTATACATCATCATTTGGGTAATTTATACATCAATGATTCGTCTCAAATTATAGTATATATATATATATATATATATATATATATATATATATATATATATATATATATCTATATATAGATATATATATATATATATATATATATATATAATACAAGGCACTCGACAAAACTACTTCTTGTGAAAGAGTGATAAGCATCACTAATAAAATATATTTCCGAAAAGGATCGATTAGAAAATAACCCTTAGAAAAGGATAAAGATCAAAAAACGTTTCCACAGTCACGTTTTCCCCCAACAAGAAGTGAAGATTGAAAATCTTTGTTTCGGTTCGTTATCCCGCAAGTGCCTTGAATAAATCGATATTATTTGGATTTTGGCAATCGATATTTTGGATTTTGGATTCTAAATCTAATAACGCAAAGGGAAAGCATATAAAGGCATGCTAAACTAGAAATAAAGACAACTTAAAATTCGAATGACATTTAAGACAATTAAAAACAATTTAATAACTAAAATATACTAACTAATTAACAAAAAATGACAAATTAAAATTCTAAAAACTCAAAATGCAAATTTCTAAACTAAAATGTATTAAACTATTTTTTAAAACACAGAATATATTTTTTTTAAACTTTTAAACTAATTAAAACTATTTTTTAAACTAATTAAGATTAAAAATTAAACTAAAAATACTAAACTTAATTATAAAAATTTGAGAAAATTTATAAAAATACTAGACACTAATATAAGGGTTTACAAAGAAAAACGAGTGAAAAAGCTAAAGCCAATAAGCTGTGAAAATTCGAATAAGCACAATAAGCTAAATACTAAACTGCATATAAGAAATAAATGTAAGGAGAACTAAACGAAAAAGTCCCAAGGGCGCAATGGTTAATGTGTGTGTGTTGTATGGGGGAGGTCAAAGGTTCGAGTCCTGTGACAGTCCCTTTCTGAATTTTTTTTTAATTTTTCTTTTTGAAAAAGCTAAAGAACAAGAAAAAATAAGCAACTTTAATAAATGACTTTTTACCAGAACTTAAAAATAAGCATGAATTAAGGTGACAGTTTGGACTTTTTAAGACTAGAAAACTAGTAAAATTTGTTTGAGCTTTTTGGACTCAATAAGCAATAAGAAACACAGATAAGCTAAAACAGACCCTAACCTAGACTCATTAAGCACTAGCAACTAGAATTAAGCTAACAAAATAAGTTGAAAAGCAACAAAATGCAATAAGACAGTTTGGCTCTAAAAGGCTTTTAAAGGACTTATGACCAACTTTTAAGCTAAATTATGAACTAATAAGCAAAAGGTATAAGCTACAAAGTAAAAACAGATTAAGATTAAGTCTCAAATAACACATATAAGCTGGATTTAAGCAAACAAGCTAAAGAAATAAGCTAGAAAAGACTAATGAAAATGGCAGACAGACTACTTGTTATTTTGGCTCTTTGAAAATAAATGACTAATTGATGCTTAAAATTTAAGACTCAAAAGCTATTTTTACTAACTGAAAATTTGAAACAGATTAACACTATACTATAATAAGCTAAATGAAATCAAAACTGACCAAAGATAAGCTAAATTCTATCCCCAAAATGATCTACAATATTGGACTTTTTAAAAAATACAAACTATGAAACTATCACTACTTGACTGTTTTCACAAAAGGATTCTCCAACACCATTTAACTCAAAACAGATGGGAATTGATGCATTAGAAATCATATTTTGAACACAAAAACTATGCATTAAGCAAACTTTTATAAAACCAAGATTCAAATAGTTTAGAACCCCTTATGCACTGGCAGACTTGAGACTTTGATAAAACATTCTTCCAAACTTAACAAAACCTATTATGAGCTTATGAAAACTACTATGTAGAACTAATTTGAGCTTATGAAATTCACTTTGATGACTAACACAGCCAGCAAAGGTTTTTTACCTTGTTAATTCTTCTTAACCCAAACACCCCTTTAAAACTTGAATTATCACTTTTAAGCTAAGACAGACTTAATTAAGCTCTAAAATGCAAAAATAGATTAAGTACTATGACTATTGAGGACAGATAAGCAAAAACCTAGGAAAATTAAGCACTTAATATTAAGCTACACTAATAAGCTAATTTAACTAAAAATGGACAGTTTGATATAAAACTTAAAATTAAACTAATCTAAGCTATAAACTGGACACATTAAGCAATAATAAGACTGAATAAGCACAAATAAGTAGAGGATAAACACCAATAAGCAGTTTAATAAGCTGAATAAGATATTAACCTAAAATGAGTAAAAGAGAAAGTACATTGGTCCTTTGCTCAAAACAAGGACTAAAAAGCTCTTAAGAGCTTATCTACAAGCTCCAGCTTGTTGAAAACAAGCTGGTAAAGTCCCATAAGCCCATCCAAATTTGGCTTATCATCCACTTTTGAGCTTATTATGATTTTGAGTGAATTTAAGTAACAAGGCTTATTCAGTTAAGCCTTAAAGAGCTTAACTGAATTAGGAATAGCTTATTGTAACACCACCAAAATGGGTCATAGCGAAATATGATGTTCCAGGGGTATTACTTAATAGATCAATAGCACAAGATATGAGAACGACCTCCAAAAGAGTCGTTTAAAAACTGATACATTGGATTTTATAAATGGTTTGTTACAAAAGCCTATAGGCTTAAATTGTTCAACTTGAAAAGTAAAGATTTCACAACATAAAAATATCCCAAAAGTAATGCACGCAAATCTTTATAGTGATATGACTTCAAAAGACGACCATCCAATGTACCCATGACTTGCACCTTATTGACCTGAGAAAATATGTTTAAAACTATCAACAATAATGTTGTTGAATTTATAGGTTTATAAATTTAATGAAGCGGATAGCAAGATTTCCCTGTAATAAAGCAACGAATCCAATATCACAAAAATGTATTACGATATACACTAAGCTTATGACACAGAAGCTAAACAATGTATGTATATCAAATATATATAAATGCTGGTGCCCAATGTAGATGTTCAACCCGTAACATCTATGAGTCTGAAATGGTATACATTCGTCGTTTTCGGCCAACCGGTAAACTAGCAAGTGTTACTTGCCCGAACGGGGATGTTAATTCTCAAATAGATCTATTCATAATATTCGCGCTTACAATCCTGTAATTAACAGTTCATGATGATGGGCATAGTGGGTTATAGCTACTTAGGCAAACTCATAATATTTGAATTAAAATGTACTTGCATCCATTTTGTAAAACAAACATGATCTTATCATCGAGATTTGATAAATGATTTAAAAGAGTAAGATGGGGACTATAAACTCACATCAAGCAATGATAACGGGAATAGCAAGGTTGTGGCACGAAAAACGAAGCAAAAGACTTTATCCGCAACCTAAGTAAAAATAATACATATTTACTAAGCATAAAATATAAAACTAAATACTTGCAATCTCGTCCCTAGTGTGTGCTTGAGCTCCATTTAAAATAATGATGTTTGAAAGTAAATTCTTATGTTAAAGTGGTTAACTTTATTGGGTCAATGCGTGTAAAATATAAACACACAATTTATGATATTGGGCTTTTTTGAAACTAGGTCAAATATACTACAAAATGTTAATTTAGGTCAGCCCTTGATTTGGTCTCTAAGTGTGTTAAATAATTGGACGAAATAGTAACGTTTAACAAATCGAATAAGCGAAATTTTAACTAAGTTTTACTATTTGACAACTCGAAGTTTTACAATGAAATTATGGATTCGTTATTCGACGGTAATGAAAACTAAAAATACATTTGACATCTCGGCCAGGTCATCTATAACTTTCGTCTTTTAAGTTTTACCCTACAAGGTCATTTAATGGGTTAAAAACGAATACAAAGTAAGGGGTGTCGCGACCCTATATGTTAACAGTTTTAATTTGTCAAAATGTGACAGCAGCACTAACTTAAGGTCACGTTTGAGAGTTCGTTACTTGATATTATGACAAACCAAAAATACATTTGAAAACTAGGCCAGGAGTACAACAATTCATCTCTTATGGGTTTTGCAATTCGAATTTGTTATGGTGACCAAAAATGAGGCCAAAGTAAGGAGTGTCGACCATTCAGCCAACAGTATTAACTTGATTAAAAAATATAGCAACAATACTAACTTTATGATCAGTTTGCGAACTCATTACTCAACCATTTTCAATGATTCGAATTTCTAAATAAATCTCACGGTGTCAACGACAAAAAGCCCCTATGCGCTGACCTTATCTCCAAGTTTAATTGGGTCGAATCATAGCCTAAAGTCGACCGAACATGGCAGTTTTAAAATAGTGTAAAATGATAGATTTTTGCCTATCTTTGAGACTATCTATCTTCTTCATTTCTTGACGAAAACCCGTGATTCTAGGGGCAAAATAATTACTACATGTCCTATTTATGAAAATAATTAACGTTCGCCTTTATGCTAAACTTCTAGGGGTCGAATTTATACACTCAAAACTACCCATGTGAGCTGCGTTTTTGTAGGCTTAGTGTACATGTTTTCTTTTTACTCCCACTAGTATGCTCAAGATACAATTTATATTTTTATGATTTCCCTACCCACGCATAACCATGGACCAAGCCCATAGTAGATACTTAGAAATTAAAAGGTGTTTAATGTTTTATTCGAGTAAAACAGGAAACACAAAAAAATATATGTTTTTGTTTTTAACAGGTTTTCAAGCACACAATAATAGGCATGAGAATGGCATATAAAAGTTAATTAAAACAGAACGATTTGCTCACAAAGCTTAAAGACGAATGCGTAGGGGACTTGACTCAACGAATGACAAAACTCTTCACCCCTCACGAATGCAACCCAACACCCAAACTAATATTAACTCGACTACTGCGCCCCTTATGAACCAAACATGATCGCTGCTCGCTTGTCTTGGTGTGGTCGACTCGTAAGAAAGACGAACCCAAAGAAACCTAATTAAGGTTTCTTGGACTTTTAGGGTTTTTAGGGTTTATAGTGAAAGATGATTGTGTAAAGTTTTGTAGGTTGTATGTGTGTCAAAACAAGGAAAGAAAGTCAAAGAAAACTAAGGTAAAGAAAGAGTATGATGATAAATAGGAGTTGTGTTGTGTTCTCTGTGTTTGCAAAGGAGTGTGCAAGTCTTCATATACTTAAGTATATAAGCATGCATAGTACTCCCATTGAAGGTCACGTTCATATGTTAATCCATATCAGGCAAGGAATTTTTGGGAGCTTGTAACCAGTTTCAAATTAGTAATAAAAGTTTGTTTTTTTATTAATGAATTGTTACTTTATGGTTTCCTTTAATTCATAAGTGTTTGATTAAGCTGTCTTTTGTTAACATAAGCTCATTAAGCTCTTTAATCCAATCATAAGCTGTCTAATTACTCAACTAAGCTCTCAAAAGCTTAGTTGAGCTTATCTTATTCAAATCCACAATCAAAATACCTCAGCTTATTCTTGGAAGGGAAACCAGACATGGATGTGTTTCCAAGACCACACCAGCTTATCCTAGGATAAGCTGGAGCTTGTTGATTAGCTCATAAGAGCATTGATAAGCCTTGTTTAAGCAGAGGCTTCTATAAGTTTTCATTTTCCTTTTTTATAGCTTAATTCTGCATTGTAGCTTAATCTTGCTTATTACTAGCCTTATTTCTGTTTAGATTAGATAAGTGAAGATTATTTAGTTGTCTATATGTCTTTTGTAATCATTTGTTAGCTTTTTTCAGTTATTTGCTTATGCTTTGTCTTAAAATGTGTAAAACCAAAAAATATTAGTAGATGTTTAGAAGTTTGTTTTACGGCCTTTTTTGCTAGTTTTAATTGTGCTTATTATGGTCTATTGTAAAAGCTGTTACTATCTGGTATTTAGGTATTGTGCTTTAAATTCACAAACTCTATAGCTTTAAAATGGGAATTTATACTTCTTAAAAGGGGTGTTTTGGTTCAGCAGTTACTTTACTTACGTTGTACTGCCCCTTTGGCTTTTGTCTCTTTAATTGAATTAGAATCTCATTGTTATTTTATAGGTAAACTTTGTGAATTTTTATAGGTAGAAATTAGTTTTGATCAAGTTTGTGCTTAGTAGTTTGAATCTGTTAGAATAAGCTCAGTTTTATAAACATTTCTTGTTTAAATTAGTTTTAGCTGTGTTTATTGTTTCAATAGCTCTTGTTTCTAGTGTTTAAATTGGTGTAGTTTCATGTCTTTAGTCTGCATTAGATAAATTTGAGAATTGGTTACTTTGAGTGCAAACTGCATTAGCAGCATAAACAAGCAAACTGCCATTTTCAATCTCATGTTATAAAGGGTAATAGTAGTTATAGGGCTTAATTTTTATGAATTCAAGTAGATTATAGGTCATAGTTAATTTGTTTGAATTTAGTTTTTAGAAATTAGCTTATTAAGTAATCTGTTTTTAAGCCTTCTTTTAGCATTCTGTCTTTTAAAACCAAAAGAAATAATACTCAGCATATACTGAGTACATAAGCCTTTTTCAACTAGCTTTTTCATTGATCATTTGATTTTCAAAATAGTTTTCAAAAGTTGTTTCAAGTAGATTATAGGTCAAGGTTTAAGCTGGTTTAAGCCAAAAGTCCATAAGGATCCTTTAGCTTATTGAAAATTAAGCTCAAAGTTGCCTTAAGGGACTGTTTGGGTTAACAATTTTTCACTAAGAGCTTATTTGAGATTTTCAGCTTATAATCTTTAGTTTTTGCTTAAGTTTTGTTGTTAATTTGCTTTTATCGGTTGTTATTTAGAGTTCATAGCTTATTAAGGTTAGAATTCAGCTTATTTTAACTTTTCTTAAAAAAACCAAAAATATAGTTAAATTAGAACAGTTAGCTTTTTTCCATTAGTTTTTTTTACTCATCTGAATTTCAAAATGCTTTTCAAGTGATGATTTAAGTAGTCTTTAGTACAAGCTTTAAGTAGGTATAGAGCTTATTTCCATAAGGATTCGTTTGTATGCTTAAAATTAAGCTCAAAGTTAGCATTTAGTCTGTTTGGAATTTAGTTTTCTTATAAGTGCTTATTGGTTTCTCAACTTATGGCTTATTTCTTTTGCTCAAATTTGGTTTGCACTTGCTTATTAGGGTAGACATAAGGTAGTTGTAGCTTCTTTAGCTTAAGTCTTAGCTTATTCTAGTTTTTTAGTGTCCTTAGTTTGGATAAAAAAAACCATATAACTAGTTAAGTGCATTATGTCTGCTTTAATAAGCTATTTCCAGCTTAATTTTTGATTTAGAAAAAAGAAGTTTTCACAAAAGTTCTTAGTTTTCAGCTGTTTTACAACTTTGCTTTTCAAAGTTTTTGCAAAATAAAAAAAAGGGGAAGAGGGGAAATTGTGGGTAGCAATACTCGACACCAATCTTACCCTCCATAACCCTTATTATAAACCTCAACAACACACACACTCTCACTGCGCCCTTGGGTTTTACGTCCAAGTTTGCAAACCAATTGTATTTAACCTCTTTCTAGCTTACTTTTAAAATAAGCACTTTGTGTGTTTTTAAGCTTTTTTCTGGCTTATTTGTTTAAGCTCACTTTGAGCTTTTATTTTTCTTGCATTCTTCACAGTTCAATGTATTTTTATAATTTTTCTTAGATTTTTAAATTTAAGTTTAGTATTTTTCTTGAATTAATTTAGTTTAAAACTTTAAAAAATCATAAAAAATAGAAAAATAATCAAAAAAAATAAAATTTTCTTTTATAAAATTTTCTTTTATCATATTCTAGGCTTAGGATTTAAATTTACTTTTGTAGGGTTAAAATTTAAGTATCGCATTTTTTTAAAGAACATGATTTGATCACCGTTCTCGTTTTCTTCATTTTTTAACTTTACGCACCCTCGGTTTAGGATTTCCTTAGCTTTTTCTTACAAGTTAGTAATTAGGATTAGGAAATGTTTAAAATAATCATCTTAGGTTTAATTTTAGATAATTTAGGTTTTTAATTGTCGCATTTTCTTTATTTTCCGTTAACGTCTTTATGCTTTCGTCATCGTTACTTGCTTACTTGTTTTCGTGCATTTATTTACATGTTATTTATATTTAGTAGGACTTAGAAAACCAAATCAAATATCTTTTAAACCATTCAAAACGCACGATTACGAACTTAGCCGATTTTCAATTCATGCTTCGTCGAGGGAAAATGACCTGGGAGGTTTTTGAGATAACTTTGGTTAAAAATTTGTTTCTAGAACCCGACGGAGAATACTTACTATACTATTATTGACCTATCCTTATACTATATATTTACGTATAGCGTATTCGGTGTGGATCAGTACTACAGGCTTTAAGTAATATTATTTGATTCGTTTTTACATTAGGTATGGATGTCGCAATAACCTGAGAAAAAGGGCCTTGTTGGCCGTTTTAAAACAGTAGGAAAGTAGTAGTTTCCATCGTCTATCTTTAAGTGCTTCTAGTTTCGTCGTTACTTCACGAAAATCAGTGATTCTAGGGGCAAACAAAATCCTCACACGTCTTTTATAAGTACTAGTTTAGGTTCGATTTTATGCCCTCTCCTAGTGGTCAAATGATGTTCCCAAACTCACAGGTGTGGACTGCGTTTTATCATAGGCTTTACACATGTGTTTTCTTTCTAACCAATTAGTGAGCCCAAGCTACAAAAAGGGGCTGATTTCTACACCCATTGCCCTAGCATAAGCATGGCCAATGTCTTATTGGTCACTTAACAAGTTTTATAAGGGTTTTAATGTTATTCGATACACATCAGAAAGCAAGCACAAAAAAAGAAACGTGTTTTGTTTTTAACAGGTTTCAAGCACACTACAATAAGCATAAGAATTACATATAAGAGTTAAATAACAAGGAACGATTTGCTCACAGAAATTCAAGGACGAACGTGTAGAGGGCTTTACTCAACGAATGACGATGAATTCGCGAAACTCTTCACCCCTCATGAATACTAACCCAAACACCCAAACAAATGATTATTCATAACTGTTTGCACCCCTATGATCACGAACACACCTCTACTTGCTGCCTTAATGAGGACGACCAACAGGGAAACAAAACACCCAAGAACCTAGTTAGGGTTTTGTTGGAGTTTTAAGGTTTATGGAGAAAGTGATGGTGTAAGATTTGTGTGTGTTGTATATGAATCAAAATAAGGATAGGAGGACAAGGGGACCTAAGGTGTGAATTATGAATCTGATATGTTTGTAGTTTCTGTGTTTGTCAAGGAGAATACAAGTCTTCTTATACTCAAATAATATGGCATGTATAGTTCTTCATTCTTGGAGTCACGTTTTTGTGTAAATATGAATAAGGCAAGGATTTTTAGGACTTGTAAATAGTCAATGTACAACAAAATATAAAGGGGATTACTGTTTATTGCGTGGTATCAGGATCAAGGGAACATCGTGGGTTTTTGAAGAGTTTTATAAAAGGGGTCATGGGCTTTATCTAAAGGGTAATAGGGTTGCAATATGAGGTGGGATTTTTGTGTATCTTTATCTAGTTTTAACCTTTACTGATTTGATGAAATTGAGGTAGAGGTATACACGAATTCTTTTCTAGCTTTTATAAGAGTGCATAATTTTTGTTTCTTGAATTAGGCTTTATGGTTTAGGAAATTTGCTTGTGTATTATTTGAAGACAAGGAAAGAATACAATGTTTGGTTTTTGTTTACTTATTAGAAGTACACACTTATTTATGGTGAAAGAATAGCACATATTCGCTTATGGATAGCTAAGTCGTAAAGGAAATGAATACTAAAATATTTAGTTTAAACGAAGCCCTATTCCCGTTATTAAGAAGTCCTAGGTTAAATTTTACTTATTAGGGTTTAACTAGGTGATTTAAAATAAGAGTAAACACGTAAAAATATTATAAATAGAAAGAAAATAGAATTATTGAAATCGTAATATGACCTGAAAACACGGGGTGTTATAGTCTTCCCTCATTAAATGAGCCTTGTCCTTAAGGCTTAAGACGCGACACTTAACGACGGTGCGGTCTTGGTGAAGAGATGTGGGTACTTCTGCTTGAATTGATCCTCATGTTCCCAGGTAGATTCAGGACCTCGTTTAGAGTTCCATCTAACCTTAATGATGGGAATGTGACTTATCTTCAATTGTTTGACTTCGCGATCCATAACTTCTACTGGTTCTTCCACAAAGTGGAGCTTGTCATCAACACATAGTTCTTCCAACGGAATCACAAGTGATTCATTAGACAAACATTTCTTCAGATTTAACACGTGAAACGTGTTATGAACTCGGCTTAATCGTTATGGTAGCTCAAGTTTATAGGCAACAGTTCCGACTCTCTCGATCACCTTGAAAGGGTCGACATACCTAGGGTTTAACTTACCTCGTTTTCCAAAATGCACAACCCCTTTCCAAGGTGAAAATTTTAACATGACCTTGTCACCAAACTTGGAATACCATTGGTTTTACATGTATTGTTTGCATAGCTCTTTTGTCGGTCCGAGCGATTGGATTTGTTTTTGATTTAATGATCTTCTCGGTGGTTTCATGAATTATTGCAGGACCGGTAAGCTGAGCATCTCCAACTTCTGCCTAACATACGGGTGATCAACACTTTCGTCCATACAGTGCCTCAAATGGTGGAGCCTTTATGCTAGTATGGTAACTGTTGTTGTATGAGAATTCCATATCAGGTAAATGTCTATCCAATTTTTCTAAAGTCTAAAACGCAAGTGCGCGTAACATGTCTTTATAAATGTTTTGGATAGTCCTTTCACTTTGAAAGTCAGGTTCGGGATGATGGCACATACTCATGTCCTAATCGAAGTTCCAATGCATTAATAAGTGCTTTCTAGAATAGTGATGTGAATTACCATCCACGCTCGGAGATAATAGAAACTGGCACCACCATTCGGGTGACTACTTCCTTTCATGTTAAAGCTTCACATTAACATTCATTATGGGTCTGTTTCTCTTGGGTAGGTTGTTATGTTTGTGAGCAGATTTGACTAGACGATCAGCGATCACCCAAATGGTATCATAACCGTTTGTCATCTTGGGGAGTTTAGTGACAAAATCCATAGTGATTTTCTCCCACTTCCATTCTGGAATCTCTGGTTGGACTAACAAACCAGAATGTTTTTGATGCTCTGCCTTGACTTTAGAGAAAGTCAGACACTTGCTAACATAAGTGGCAATATTCGCCTTCATGTTAGGCCACCAATACAGCTGCTTCAAGTCTTGATACATCTTGCAGAACCCGGATGAATGGAATATTTTGACTTATGAGACTCGTGCATGACTAGAGTCCTTAAGTCGCCATAACACGGTAACCAACTCCTGTTGTTTAAACATAAAGTTCCATCCGCACGGGGTTTCAATCTTTCCTTTGCAAGGTCTTGTTAGAGCATACCTCTAACATCTTCAGCAATGAGGTTTTCAGGTTTTAATGCTTTGATTTGAGCTTCTAGGATTTGTTTAGGAAGGTTCAAGCTAATAGTCATGACTAAGGCTCAGACCCTTAAAGGTTTAACCCTCTCTTTTCTGCTTAATGCATCAGCAACTACGTTTGCCTTCCCTAGGTGGTAGCGGATGTCACAATCGTAATCACTAAGCAACTCCAACCAACGTCGTTGCCCCATGTTCAACTCTTTTTTATCAAGGATATATTGTAAACTCTTGTGATCGGTAAATACAATGCACCTTGTTCCGTATAAGTAATGTCTCCACATCTTAAGAGCAAACACCACCGCTCCAAGTTCCAGATCATGAGTTGTGTAGTTTTTCTCATAAATCTTCAGTTGTCGAGAAGCATAGGCTATAACTTTCTCTTTTTACATAAGCACGGCACCCAAACCCTTATGCGACGCATCGCAATAAAAAATGAAGTTTTCTGATCCTTTAGGGAAGGCCAGAATGGGTGCGCTACACAACTTTTGTTTAATCAATTGAAATGCGGCTTCCTCCTTCTCTCCCCAGTCAAACTTCACATTCTTCTGAGTCAGCTTAGTCATTGACTTCGCTATCTTGGAGAAGCCTTCAATGAATCTTCTGTAATAACCGGCGAGTCATAAAAATTGGTGGATCTCTGTTGGACTCTTAGGAGATGCCCCATCTTTAATTGACTCAATCTTTGCAGGATCTACATAAATGCCTTTGCTATCAATCACATGTCCGAGAAACTGTACTTTTGGAATCCAAAATTCACACTTGGAAAATTTTGCGTACAACTCCTCTTTCTTAAGCAACTCCAAAGTTAATTTAAGATGCTCTTCATGCTCTTCCTTGTTCTTTGAATAGATTAGTATATCGTCAATAAAGACAATCATAAACTTATCCAAATAAGGTTTGCACACCCGATTCATGAGGTCCATAAATACCGCCGGTGCGTTTGTTAAACCAAAAGGCATTACTTGAAATTCATAATGCCCATAACGCGTCCTAAACGCGGTCTTAGGAATGTCTTCTTCGCGAACTCTCAACTGATGGTAGCCTGATCGTAAGTCAATTTTCGAGTAGACACTCGACCCTTGAAGTTGATCGAACAAGTCATCAATTCTAGGAAGTGGATAATGGTTCTTCACCGTTAACTTGTTCTGTTCATGATAATTGATGCACATGCGAAACGATCCGTCTTTCTTTTTTACGAACAAGATCGGGGCTCCCCAGGGTGAAGAGCTTGCCCTTATAAATCCTTTGTCGGCTAGTTCTTGAAGTTGTTCTGCCAGTTCTTTCATTTCGGATGGTGCCAACGATAAGGCGCCCGTGCTACAGGTACCAAATCAATTTGGAACTCTACTTGTCGAGCTGGTGGAATACCCGACAAGTCTTCAGGAAAATCTCTGACAATCGGTACGTCCTTCAGTCGCTTCCCCTCTGACTTGTCTTTGGCTTCCTTTATGGTAATGTGTGCAAAAAATACGCCACATCCCTTTGACAAATACTCTTGTGCTTTAGTGCACGAAATGATATTTAGTCGGGATTCTTCCCTCTGGTTGTTTCCATTGCCTTGAAAAATTAACATCTCTCTTCCGAATGGGACACGTACAATCTTCTTGTCACAGATGATCACTCCATGATACTTTGCTAACCAGTCCATCCCAATAATTACTTCAAAACTACCGAGTGGGACCAGCATCAAGTCGATGTTGAAAGGGTGGTTCATGAAGTTTAGAGTGCAACCACGAATTATGGTATTAACTCTTATGATTTTCCCATCGGCTAATTATACATCATAATGACTTTCTAACGTAGTGGGGGTAATGTTAATCAAGGCACTAAAGGTATTAGATACAAAGCTCCTATCCACACCAGTATCAAACAAAATTATAGCATAACGGTTGTTAAGGAGAAACGTACCCGTGATGACGTTAGAGTCTGGGCTAGCATCTCTTCCTCCCAAATCATAAGCTCTTCCTTGAGCTGTGCC
The DNA here is from genome assembly GCA_026074375.1 of Tanacetum coccineum. NCBI lineage: Eukaryota > Viridiplantae > Streptophyta > Magnoliopsida > Asterales > Asteraceae > Tanacetum > Tanacetum coccineum. The sequence goes on along the minus strand of BQNB010044365.1, from coordinate 640 downwards.
ATTTACATTACCATTCCCACGGTTCTTCAATTTTAGGCAATTCTTCTTTATGTGTCCAATGTTACCACATTCATAGTAGGCTCCTGCCTTTTGATTCTTCTTCTTCTTCTTGTTGTTGTTGTTGGTATTAACCCGACAATCATTGGTAGCATGACCATACCTCTTGCAGTTTCCATACTTGGGTGCACATTGCCCGGTGTGGTGGTAATTGCACTTGGTGCATATAGGTAGATTTCCAGTATAAGCCTTCTTTTTACCAGGGCCAGCAGTGTATGCCTTAGCTGCATTTTGCTTCTTGTAGGGTTGTTGATTGTTTTTTAATGAATCATCAGCCTTCTTTTTTGTTGTCATTCTGCCTTTCTGCATAAGTGCGTAGTTTCTGATCCATCAAGTAGTTGGCCAACTTGTTAGATATTAGAAAAAGACTCGGTCACCCCGTGTATTTTACTGTTTATTATAGCTCGTAGTTTAATAGTTAATAGTATGATTTTCGGTATTAAGTCGGGTACTAATACCCGGTATATTGTAAGTACTATATAAGCCTCTTCCAACTTTGGAAGGGGTAAGCTAGTCATTCCTTTTCATTTCATAGAAACACTTTTTCTCTCTCTAGAAAACTCTCTCAAGTGTTTCTCTCTCT
>BQNB010044364.1:0-40561 GCA_026074375.1 Tanacetum coccineum | reverse complement strand
CTACAAAAGAGATACGCCAACAAAAAAAACCGTAGAAAAATAAAAATTTAAACCACTAAACCACAAACTTAAACCACAAATGATAATAAAAAATACCACAAACTTAAACCACTAAACCCACCCCGTGGCGAGTGATACCAAATGTCGGAACCAAATATCACTTTCACTTCATTATGAAACAAGAAAAATAAGATGAGATAAAATGTGGAAGAAATTTAGAGAGAAGTTAGAGAGAGAAATAAAGAGAGAAAAATAGAATGGTTGAATTCTTACAAATGAAAAATACAAATGAGAATCAACACCATTTTCCATAGAGGAAAATGGTATATATACCCTACACAACTACATGGGTCGTGTGGGCTTTTACTTGGGCCGGGCTCGGAATTGACTTGGGCTTTAGCCCGATACACATACAATATTAGCTTACATTTACGAGCCCGTTTACCCTTCTAGCCTATTACAACGTATAATTAATTAAGTGACCGAGACCTAATATAATGAACGAACTTCCTTGTTCGACTAAATATTTTGAGGCTAACACTTTGTAATGATGAATTTTAATAAAATAGTTCCACTTAGTATTATTTTTTCTAAAAAATCACAGTAGCTCACAACTCATTAGGGAGCTATGGGATGTAAGGAGAACCATCAACTAGGTGTTTTAGGGCGGTACGCGATGCTCATGTCAAGTTGTGTTCCCAATGATTTTTGAAGTGCCACCAAAACCTTGATGTAAACTTGCTATCCTTGTCCGATATGATTGATATCGGCACTCCATGCCGATAGACAATTTCCTTCATGTACAATTGGGTGAGCTTCTTCATACTGTCTGTCGTCTTTACTGGTAGAAAGTTGCCAGCTTGGTTAATCGATCAACAATTACCCAGATCGAGTCATACCCACTTGGAGTCTTTGGGAGTCCAGTGATGAAATCTATAGTGATTTTCTCCCATTTCCAAACAGGAATTTCCAGTTGTTGAAGTAACCCAGACGGCCTTCGATGTTCAGCCTTCACTTTAGTACATGTCACGCACTTGCTGACATGAGTGGTGATCTCAGCCTTCATGTTCGGCCACCAATACAACTGCTTCAAGTCTTGATACATTTTGTCGGACCCCGAGTGAATAGAATACTTGGATTTAGGCGACTCGTGCATAATTAAATCCCTCAATCCACCAAATCGTGGTAACCAAACACGCTTCTCAAAGCATTTAATTCCGTCAGAATGAACCTCAAATATCTGCTTGATCAATCTCCTCATATTTGCGGTCTTCACATTATTTTTCTTCATTGCTTTCGCTTGAGCGTTGCGAATCTGCTCAGGCAGGTTGGTGTGAACCGTCATAACTAATGATCGAACACGCAACGGTTTAATTCTTTCCTTCCGGCTCAAGGCATCAGCCACTAATTAGCCTTGTCGGGATGATAGCGGATCTAGCAGTCATAATCACTTAAGAGTTTAATCCACCGGCGTTGTCTTATATTGAACTCCTTCTGATCTAGGATATACTAGAGACTCTTATGGTCCATATACGCAGTACACTTCGTACCATACAAGTAGTGCCTCTAGAGTCTTAGTGCAAAAACCACATCACCCAACTCCAAATCGTTAGTTGTATAATTCTCTTCATGGGTCTTCAATTGCTGGGAGGCATACGCTATAACCTTCTCCCGTTGCATCAACACTGCTCCAAAGCCTTTGAGCGATGCATCACAATATACAACAAAATCTTATGTTCCCTCGGGCAATGCTAAAATAGGTGCACAACACAATTTCTGTTTCAACAATTGTAATGCTTCATCTTCTTCCTTACCCTATGCATACTTCTTATTTTTCTGAGTTAGCTTGGTGAGAGGTTTGGAAATCAAAGAAAATCCCTCAATGAACCTTCGATAATAGTCAGCCAACCCTAATAATGGTCTCACTTCACTTGGTGTCGTCGGTGCAACCCAATTTCTAATAGCCTCAATTTTTGCAGGATCAACGTGAACACATTCACTATTGATCACGTGACCGAGAAATTATACAGATTCAAGCCATAAGTCACACTTTAAGAATTTTGCGTACAATTGCTCCTTCTTCAGTAGCTTCAGGATGGTCTTCAAATGTTCTCCATGTTCTTCTTTGTTCTTAGAGTAAATTTTCTCTTATCTTCTAATTTTCATTTATGATCATTGGTTTCTTGCATAGAATCGCGTTTTATTATCTGATCCATTAACCTCTGGGATATGTTGATGGCTTCCTCTAAAGTTTGAGGTTTCGAGACAGTACGTTTCCTTCAATCTTCGAGGTAGACCGCCGATAAAAAGCTACCAAGAGGTTCTCAATGTTTGGCCCCATGTTTGTGACACAAGGTGGGTAATTCTTGGAACTTTCTTACATAGGGTTTAAGAATCAATTCCCTTTACACTCAAATTGTAAATTCGTCTTCCATTTTTCTGATCACAGACCGGGGATTAAACTAGTTTGTCAAAGCCTTTTAACTCAGTCCAGTGGTACGGATTTAGCTTGCTCTATTCCCAAAGGTGGGCATATGCATTCCCCCAGTTAATGCATCGGTCATGTTAAAGTACCAGTAGCAAATGTTACTTTATTTTCCTCAGCACATCTGCTTCGAGAGAATACTGATTCAGTTCGTTCAAACCAGCGAATAAGGCCTACTGCTCCTTCTGTACCATTAAAGTAGAAAGGTTGACAGCTGATAAACTCTTTGTAGTTTCCCGTTTTCACTGCAGGAGTTCCAGTAAGATTACTACACTTGCCATGGCAGCAGTCCTGTGCCTTCAGGGCTGTCAGTAAAAATAGCATTCAGGTTTGCATGGATTTTGACATCCAAAGTTATGGCTGGTGTTTCGGATGTTGACGTCCTTTTGGGAGGCATTCTATCAACATAAGATAACACGTAGTAAGAATGATATCACAAGTTTTGAAAGGTAATGCTTAAAGAAAATGTGATGCTTAAGATGCTTAAAGAGAAATGCTTATTTTTGGATTTTAAGCACTTAGAAGTTTATAGATTCATGAGAAGGGAGATAATGATGCAAATGATGGAGATGGTGATGAAAGAGATATAAGCTGGTTTTATGAAATAAGGTACGAAACGGGATTGCCTTTATAAATAACTTGCCTTCTTACTGTACATATAAAGCTATAACTATTCTAAGAGTTTGTTGATTCTGAGCCGGTAGATGACATCCTAAAGATCCTCCTGATCTGTTTGGTGACGAGCTTGGATTTTCTCAATGATTTGTTCAAGATCGGAAATTCTGTAGTAAGCAAAGGCAATCTTATCCTTTTGCCCTAACTGCTTCTTTTGAAGTTTGATAATCTGAGTACGGATTTTCTTGAGTTCGGTCTTTAGTTCGTCACTATTCCTTCGTATGATCATTCTATCAATACGTCCTTCCTCCATTTTCTCGATGTGGTGAAGATAGAGTTCATCTAAGTAATTCAAAATATCTTTGATTTGTCCCTCATGATGTTTCAGATACATCTTAATTGGACATTTTCCTATTTCAAATATCTGAGGTGGGGTAGGAGTATAAACTGAGGAAGATGGTGATACCAAATCACAGGTTTGATTCCGGGATAAATTAGATAACATAGTTGAGGAAGAAGATGGGGAATGAATTCGCTTCTTAGGTGGTAATAGTTCTTTAGGAATAGAGAAATATCGAGAATAAATAGTAGTGATGTGGTAATATCGGAGATAGAGTTTAAAAAACTGGTGGAGTAAATAGGAACTGGTGATAGAAATAGGGTATGTCCTTAGCATAAATTGCTTGTACGTCCTTCAAATAAGTATTATTGTAGAAAGATGAGAATACTGGTGGGATCATATTATCTGTAGAGTTTTCCGAAGAGTTAAAAGAAATGATTCCTGATGAAGCTGGGAAGTAATTCGATGAGATTGAAGTATAGTTAAGAATATTCATAGAGGAAAAAGCATCCTTAATATCGGAAGTAGAGTGGTTGGAAGAAGACATCGTTCTATTAACAACCTAGTTGTAAATAACATAAGTTATTTATGTAATAGTATAATAGATATGTATATATACATACTTGTTCCGGAATGTAGTGGCACGGAGGACTTTGATGGCTAAAAAATGAAATGTGGTTATAGTTAAGGTTTTTGACCTTGTTCTCTATAACCATGGCGCTGATACCAATCTGTAACACCCCCATTTTTACAATATAGCAGCAAAAGCTAATCTGGGGTATTACTTCATGGATACAACAATCATAATCATAGAAAACGACCCAAAAGAGACGTTTATTCAAAAGATATGTTATCATTCATTTCAAATCAGAGTTTTACAAAGGCAGGTCCCAAAATCTAAAACATCATGTTTGAATGATAACAGTTCAGCCATCTTTGAGTCCATGCCACTCCGTGCCGCAACTTGCTCAATTACCTGAGATAAACATGCTAAAAAGTCAACACAATGGTTGAGTGAAATTCATAGGTTTGATATAAACAGTTTGAAAATACAGTAGTAATATAATAATTGTATAAGCACAATTAATTATGAAAATGAATTGTTATGATCTTGGGTCAGGTTAATATAATACCCGTTATTATAATAATCGGCAATGAATCATAAAACAATGTAATTATCCCGTTATGCCTTGTTTTAGACTGATGGGTCCTTTAGTTCTCAATATCACCAACACAAACTTATCATCCAAAGTCAATTTAACGACTTGAAGAGCTCATAATACAACATATTTAACATCCCAAGTCAATTTAACGACACAAAGTCAAATTTAACTACTTGTAGTACTATACTTAACATTAATATCCAAAGTCATTTAAAAACTCAAAGTCAATTTTATTTGACTTGTAGATTTATAAACTAACCAATTAAATAGACCAAAAGTCAATTTAACGACTTGAAATCAAATTTAATGACTTGTAGGATTTATAACTTAGACATTGATTGTAATGATACATCAGATTAGCATATAGTCTGGTAAAAACACTTGTATCCGTACTTTATAGCATGTATCCCCCTCGCGGGTTTATAAAGAGATTAAAAGTGAGGCTATGAACTCACTAAGTCATTGAAAAGTAATCACATTGTTATAAGATAAAAGAGTATGTAAAAGAGTTTGTAACGAGCATGTATCCCCTTCGCGGGTTTATAAAACATGTAAATAAGTAAAGGCGAGGTTATGAACTTCACCTGATAGGTAGATGTATTAAATATTCCAAAATGAAAGCTGACGAACTTATCACAATCTTAACCAAGGAATGTTGATATATTAAAATGATAGTAAACAGCCACATCACGCAACCTGAGTAAATATGTTGAGTCTTAGGAAGATTGTATTCTAGAACTTTAGTTTTAAGAGTTATGAGTTTGATTGAAGAGTTTGGAATTATTGTATCACCGTTTAGGCCATCATAATTCAGAAGTCATTCAGTAAACGTTTGAGGAGCTAGGGCACTTTAAATCGTAAACCCAACAACTCAGTCAGAACGTAATACCAAGATGAAACCCCTTAATATGAAGCGTTAATTAAAGTTATGTCTTGTAAGGTTTTAAACATGATTTTATACTTTTTCAAAATGTTACATTTTAGACCCTGGGGTTTGGAAAATTGCAAATAGGCCCTTGGAGTTTGCATTTTTACGAGTTTGGTCCTTCAACTTTTAAAGATATACCAAGTAAACCTTGCACTTTGAAAAGTGACATAATAGACCCCTATAGTTATAATTTTGATAAAATGACATATTCAGCCCTTCTAGTTATTAATTTCAGAAAGTTACGATATATACCCCTTGCATGGATTATAATTACAAAACATGTCCAAATTGCCATGCAAGCTTATTTTAACATTTCAATAGACATTTATAAGTTATAATAAACTAAAATATGAAGTTTTAACGTAACGCAAGTTTAAAATAATGATTCGTTAGGCTAGGAAGCAAAACGGGTCAAATTAGGGTTTCAAAACGTAAACGCGCGGGTTTTAAGTTCAAATTCCTTCATTAATCAATAAAGTGGTTATTTTAACATTATTTAAGCATGCTAGGATAGATTATAACAATATTTAATCATTATAACATTTAGTTTTAAGAAAAACGTGAAATTAGGGTTTCGGGTGTACGGTTTTGGATCAAAATGGAAAATGAGCATGAATTGAGTTATGAAACTTTAACAAGAGTATATTTAGGATCATATGAACATTATAAGGGTGTAGTAGCAGAAGTAGAACATTCAAAACCTGGGTTTGAGCTTCAATGATCAAAAATGGTGGAAATGGGTCATTTCGGGTAGTATTTCCACTCGTACGCCTTGTATCTTCACTCCAAGGCTTCAATTCTTCAGGGCTTCGCTTCTTGAACTTCTTTAATGATCCTAGGATCATATGGGAGCAAAGGATTGCTGCCTTATGGGTTTGAGAAAGAAGAGATGTGGTGCAAGTTAGAATGAAGATACAAGGGTGCTATTTATAGTCATTTGAAGCTAAGAGGAGTAAGCAAGACTTAGGATCTGTTCTTGACATGTGTTAGGGCTAGCATATGATGTGTAGCAGCTAGGAATTCATATGTGGAAGTCTAGAGAATAGGTTTGATGTGTTGGATGGCCTTGGTTGCTGCCGCGGCTGTTATAGCAAAAGGAGAGGCCATGTGCCTTCATCCTTGGCCAAGAGATAGCCTAAGCAGCTTAGTAAGCTGCTCCAATGTATCTAGAAGGTATTCTTGGAGGTTATTTGCACATGGAAGAGTTTTAAATAGGTAAAAATGGGTCATGAATGGGTTCGGGTCTGTTTTGGGTTCGACAAGGGTTTCATAAGTTTTCAAGCTCATATTTCGTGTATAAATGATTAAGGATTGTTAATACATGTTCCCAAGGTCTGATATAAGAAGTATTAACAAGGATTAGTAATTGGTTTGGGTTAAAACGAGTCTAAAATGAAGAAATGGGGTCGCGGTTCTTAAATGGTGTGGTTTAGGGTTTTTAGTGAATTTAAGGCTTAGATTTCGAGTATACTTGCAATGTAAATGTTAATTTATGTTTATGAGGCTTATATATTGGATAATTAATGAAAAATGATAAGTGGTTTGGTTTAGAATGGGTCGAAATTGAGTAAATAAGGTCATGTGTTCACATAGAGCTCGTTTAGGGTTTCTTTGGCTTTCTTGGCTTGTAATTCGTGTGTAAATGATCAAGGGTGATAGAATACTGATCTTGAGCAATGTAATATGAATTATTAATGATATTTGATAGTTGTTTTAAGTTAAAATGGGATGAAATGGAATAATAAGTCGTGGGTTGGAATTAGGGTTCGTATAAGACTTTTAGGGTTTTCTAGCTTTGTAAATCTTGTATATTGTCAAAGTAATGATGGATAATGGTTTGTAAACTCATTTTATGGGTTTACAATGACTCTTGGTTGCTTACTTGAGAATGAGATGGTCAGAGAATGAGTAAACGGGTCAAAGTTACATTTAGTGCACAATTAGGGTTTCTTGGATTTGTTTCTTGTATAATTGAAGTAGAATGATGAAATGATGATGGAATGATGATTGAACATGATTGATAATGTTGTAAATTAAGTTATTAAAACTTATTTGGGTATTGGTTTAGGTTTTTGATGGATAAAAACGAAGAAACGGGTCATGGTTTAGTATTTAGCTCGGGTTAGGGTTTCTGAGTTTTGAATTAGGGTTTTAAGAGTAAAAATGTGTATGAAAGTTTATGAATAGAATAATTAGGGTTTACACATTGTATATTGAGTGTAGTAGCTTGTACATAAGTGATGGTGAAGAAATTAGAATGAAAACGGAGGTAAAATGGCTATTTTAGAGATCATGCTTAATGACTTGTATATTGAGCTTTTAAGGACTTGTACCTTTCTTTGGATAGAATGTATATTCATATGAGATGTTATGATACTTGTACATATGCTTTAGTAGCTTGTACATTCACTTTATATATTAAATATTGACTTGATATGTTATGATGTTTGCTTGACATATATGAAGACAAGATTGCCATAGATAGGTTGCGTGAGCTCGTCTACTTTAGTTATGCAAGTTACATGACATACTGAGATATTGACAATACAAGTAATGTAATAAAGCGAAAAATTTCCCCGTATAATTATGATAATAGTAAAATAGGTTGATGAAAATTCTGAGTTGTTATAGTCTCCACCCCTTACAGAAATCTCGTCCCGAGATTTAATTGAAAGTTATAGTGAATAGATGATGTTAGGTTAATCAAGGTTACAAGTCCACGTGTGTGATGCATTTATAATTATGTTGTACACCATAATTATAATTACCTCCTTTCACACGTCTACTTATTTTCAAGATCATACCTCTTGGTGACAGTCAATAGAATTTCTCTAGATTCTGGTAGGATCTGGGTGAATAAAATACTTTGATTTACGGAACCTGTGGGTTATGGTCTACTTCTGCTATGCCACTCTAATCGTAAGGAATTGTTATTCGTTAAAAGTCAACATCGAATAAGAATGCTATCACAAGTCTTTGTCAAAATTTTCATACCTAGTGGTATTGAAATCATTTGACTTGTATAAGATTTTGTGGTGTTTCTTGTTATTATGTTTAAAGGCTCTTTTAACCTTTATAATATAACTTAAAAAAATTATATTTCAAATTTATATTAATCACAAATATAACAGAGAATTTTAGAATACGGAGATCATGGAATGGTGTGATGTAAGGACCGATATGAATTTGTAAGAGAGTTTCTAATCACGTGAAATACAGATTTTGAAATGAACAGATGATGAAGGTAATAATGATAATGATTAAGGAATTGTTTGTACAAACGGATTGAAAGAAACTTGTTTGTACGTATATTATATACTTAAGCCTATTTATTTATAATTAGTCACTTACAAAAAGAAGCGTCCAACTCCTTGTAACTGAGAATTTATAAATTCATAGTTCCATAGGAATTATAATTTCATATTAAAATGAAGAAGATTTAATTCATTTCAATAAGATGATCATAAATCGTCTTACCTAAGCATAAAAACATGATATGGTAATGTGTAGAAAATGATATGATCATGAATGGTTAGATAATATTGAGATGTTGATTGTACTGACGCCCATATAATCGAGGATGAAAATTTATGTTGCAAAGGTATGAGGAGAGTATTCAGAGTTTGAACATAATAGAATTAACGAGTTTTGATACCACCAGATGACAAGATGTAACGGAATTATCACTTTATTAATTCATGGATAACTTTACATATGAAACTCTAAAAGAGTTGATACTTATGCTACGTATCTCGTAGCAGGTTTCTAGAATAAAAGTAACAAATGACAAAGGATTGTAGCTTGATGATTATGTGTTTCAGATTGAAGAAGATTTGATGGAGGTTTGAATATCTTCGAGAGTTGTTTCTAGAGTAGCAAGCTCATCTCTAAGTATGCTTTCTTGTAGCCCTGTTGTTTTTGCAGTACTTGGTCTGGTGACCTATCTTGTTGCAAACCTGACACTTGACACTGCAAGGTCCCGTGTGATGTAGTCTACATCTCTTACACAAGGGAAGGTTTCCAGCATATCCATTGGTGGCAGTATAAGTTTTGAAGGTTTCTTGTCTTCTATTCTGCTGGTGGTGGTAATCATCGTTACGGTTGTGATTGTTGTGGTTATTTTGGTAGTTGTTTATTTTTACCATTGCCCCCTCTTTGACTTGGAAGTGGTTATGTTGTTGTTGGTAGTTGGGGTAGTGTTGTTGTCGATGGTGTGTTTAATTATCCTTCCTAATTTTTTTTGATTATTGTTTCTATTGCTAGATTCGGTTTTTTATTATTTGATCCATTAACCTCTAGGATATGTTGATGGCTTCCTCCAAAGTTTGAGGTTTCGAGGCAGTAACGTTTCCTTCAATGCTTCAAGGTAGACCTCCGATAAAAGCTTCCAAGAGTTTCTCATTGTTTGGCACCATGTTTGGACACAAGGTGGTTAATTCTTGGAATCTTCTAACATAGGGTTTAAGGTCATTTCCCTTTACACTCAGATTGTAAAGTTCCTCTTCCATTTTTCTGATCTCAGTCCGGGGACAATACTTGTTTGTCAGAAGCCTTTTTAACTCAGTCCAGGTGATTTGATTAGCTTGCTCTATTCCCATAGGCTGGGCATGTGCATTCCACCAGGACAAGGCATCGTCAGTTAAAGTACCAGTAGCAAATGTTACTTTATTTTCCTCAGCACATCTGCTTCGAGAGAATACTGATTCAGTTCGTTCAAACCAGCGAATAAGGCCTACTGCTCCTTCTGTACCATTAAAGCAGAAAGGTTGACAGCTGATAAACTCTTTGTAGTTTCCCGTTTTCACTGCAGGAGTTCCAGTAAGATTACTAGCACTTGCCATGGCAGCAGTCTGTGCTTCCAGGGCTGCAGTAAAATCAGCAGTCAGTTGTCGGATGACATCCAAAGTTATGGCTGGTGTTTCGGATGTTGACGTCCTTTTGGGAGGCATTCTATCAACATAAGAGAACATGTAGTGAGAATGACATCACAAGTTTAGAAAGGTAATACTTTAAAGAAAATGTGATGCTTAAAATGCTTAGAGAACTGCTTATTTTTGGATTTTAAGCACTTAGAAGTTATGGTATGATTCATGAAGACGGAGATAATGATACAAATGGGGAATTTGGAGTTAATGGTTGGAAGAGAGAGATAAGTTGGAAACAATAAGGTATGAAACGGGATTTCCTTTATAAATAACTTGCCTTTTTACTGTACATAGTCAGGATTTGACAAGCGTTTTTATTTATACCACACATCCCGTGGCTTAGGATAAGCTATAACTAGTTTAAGAGTTGATGATTTTGAGCTGGTAGATGACATCCTATAGATCTCCCTGATTTGTTTGGTGACGAGCTTGGATTTTCTCAATGATTTGTTCAAGATCGGAAATTCTGTAGTGAGCAAAGGCAATCTTATCCTTTTACCCTAACCGCTTCTTTTGAAGATTATAACCTGAGTAGGATTTCGTGAGTTCGGTCTTTAGTTCGTCACTATTCCTTCGTATGATCATTTTATCAATACGTCCTTCCTCCATTTTCTCGATGTGGTGAAGATAGAGTTCATCTAAGTAATTCAAAATATCTTTGATTTGTCCCTCATGATGTTTCAGATACATCTTAATTGGACATTTTCCTATTTCAAATATCTGAGGTGGGGTAGGAGTATAAACTGAGGAAGATGGTGATACTAAATTACAAATTTGATTCCGGGATGAATTAAATAACGTAGTTGAGGAAGAAGATGGGGAATGGATTCGCTTCTTAGGTGGTAATAGTTCTTCAGGAATAAAGAAATATCGAGGATCAAATAGTAATGATGGTGGTAATACCGGAGATGGAGTCAAAATAACTGGTGGAGTAATAGGATCTGGTGATGAAATAGGTAATTCCTTAGCATAAAATGCTTGTACGTTCTTCAAATAAGGATTATTGTAGAAAGATGAGAATACTGGTGGGATTATATTATCTGTTAGGTTTTTCCGTAGAGTTAAAAGAAAATGCTTCCTGATTGAAGCTCGGAAATAATTGGATGAGACCGAAGGATAGTTAGAATATTTTATAGAGGAAAAAAAAGCATCCTCAAGATCGAAGTTAGAGTGGTTTGGGAAGGGAAAGACATCGTTCTGATTAACACCTCGTTTGTAAATAACATAAGTTATTTATGTATTTAGTATAATAGATATGGATCTTATACGTACTTGTTCCCGGACTTGTCGTGGCACGTTCGAGGACCTTGATGGCTTGAAAAATGAAATGTGGTTTAGTTAAGGTTTTGACCTTGTTTCTACTATAAACCATGGCGCTAATACCAATCCTGTAACACCCCCATTTTTAAATATAGCAGGGGGAAGCTAATCTGGGGGATTACTTAATGGATACAACAATCTTATCATAGAAAAAAACTTAAAACAAACGGTTGTTGGAAAAAATTTTTTATCATTCATATAATCAAGTTTTTCAAATTGCAGGTCCCAAAAATCTAAAATTTATGTTTGAATGATAACAGTTCAGACATACTTCTAGTCCATGCACTCCGTTTGCCGCATCTTGCTCAATTACTGAGCTTGACATGCTAAAAAAAAGTCAACAAAGGTTGAGTGAAATTATAGTTTGATATAAAATAGTTGAATGCAAAGTAATAGTATAATAATTGTATAAACATAATTATTATGAAAATGATATTGTTATGATCTTGGATCATGTTATTATATACCCGTTATTAGTAATAATCGCAATGAATCCATAGTAATATGTATTTAATTTTTTTCCGTTTATTGCCTTGTTTGGTCTGATTGGTCTTGTTCTCATGTCACTAACACATTATCATCCAAAGTCAATTTAACGACTTGAAGAGCTCATAATATCAACATATTAACATCCAAAGTCAATTTAACGACTTGAAGTCAAATTTAACGACTTGTAGGATTTATTACACTAACATTAATATCCAAAGTCAATTTAACGACTCGAAGTCAAATTTAACGACTTGTAGGATTTATAAAACTAACACATTAATATCCAAAGTCAATTTAACGACTTGTAGTCAAATTTAACGACTTGTAGGATTTATGATACTAACAGATTAACATCCATAGTCTGGTAAAACATTTGTATTCGTTATTTATAGCATGTATCCCCCTTGCGGGTTTATGAAAAGATTGAAATGCGAGGCTATGTATTCACTAAGTCTTTGAAAAGTAATCATATTGTTATAAGATAAATGAGTATGTAAAAGAGTTTGTAACAAGCATGTATCCCCCTCGCGGGTTTATAAAACATGTAAAATGAGTAAAGGCGAGGTTATGAACTTCACCTGGTAGGTAGATGTAATAATTATTCTGAAATGAAAGCTGACGACCTTATCACAATCTTAAAACAGGGAATGTTGATTATAAGAAAAGATTAATAGACAGCCATGTCACACAACCTGAGTGGTAAATGTCAAGTCTTAGGTAAGTAATTTGTATCTTTAGAACTTGGGTTTAAGAGTTATAGTTTCGAATGAAGAGTTTGGAATTATTGTTCACCGTTCGGGCATCATAATTTCAAAAAGTCATTCAGTAAACGTTTGAGGAGCTAGGGCAACTTTAAAATCGTAAACCAACAACTTAGTCAGACGTATACATGCTGCAACTACTTAATATGGAGCGTTCCTAGTATTGTGATACGAATATAATCGGTGTTAAGGTTTTTAATCATTATCTGGAAATGTTAAGCACTGAGAAGCGTTAATTAGAGTTTATGTCTGGTATGGTTTTCAAACATGATTTTTATACTTTTTCAAATGTTTGTTTACATTTTAGACCCTGGGGTTCTAGGAAATTGCAAATAGACCCCTGAGGTTTGCACTTTTACGACTTTGGTCCTTCAACTTTAAAAGATATACCAAGTAAACCTTGGACTTTGAAAAGTGACATAATAGATCCCTGGAGTTACAATTTTGATAAAATGACACTTTTAGTCCTTTTAGTTATAAGTTTCCGAAAGTTACGATATATACCCCTTGCATGGATTATAATTACAAAACATGTCCAAATTGCCATGCAAGCTTAGTTTAACATTTCATTAGACATTTATAAGTTATAATAAACTAAAATATGAAGATTTAACGCAACACAAGTTTAAAATAACGATTCGTTAAGCTAGTAAGCAAAACGGGTCAAATTAGGGTTTCAAAATGTAAACGCGTGGGTTTTAAGTTCAAATTCCTTCATTAATCAATAAAGTGGTTATATTAACATTAGTTAAGCATGTTAGGATAGATTATAACAATATTTAATCATTATAACATTTAGTTTTAAGAAAAACGCGAAATTAGGGTTTCGGGTGTACGGTTTTGGATCAAAATGGAAAATGAGCATGAATTGAGTTATGAAACTTTAACAAGAGTATATTTAGGATCATATGAACATTATAAGGGTGTAGTAGCAGAATTAGAACATTCAAAACCTGGGTTTGGGCTTCAAGGATCAAAAATGGTGGAAACGGGTCGTTTCGGGTAGTATTTCCACTCGTACGCCTTGTATCTTTACTCCGGGGCTTCAATTCTTCAGGGCTTCGCTTCTTGAACTTCTTTTATGATCCTAGGATCATATGGGAGCAAAGGATTGCTGCCTTATGGGTTTGAGAAAGAAGAGATGTGGTGCGTTGTGTATGAGAGAGAACAACCAGGAACCCTATTTCTACTAAGATGGAGGCATGGGACTACGATAGCTTAATGATCTGGTCTTGGACATGTGGACAAGCTAGAGGTGATGTTTGAAGCTACATGATGAGGTCTTGAGGTCTAGAAGTTCTAGGATTGCAAGTGGAAGGTTTTAGGGCGTGTTGGGTTTGTTCGCGGCCTTGATTAGCGCAAAAACAAGGCCATGGGCTTCTCAATTTGACCAAGGATTTGGTTTAAGGTAGGTGCATTAAGCGCTGGAAGTTTCTAGAAGAGTTCTTAGGTGGGCATTTGCACATGGTAGCAATTTTAGAGGGGAGTTATTATGGTCATAGAAGCTAACGGGTCTATTTTGGGTTCGACGGGTTCTTCAAAATGGTTTTCTTAACAAGGTACATTGTGTTTATAAAATGATTAAGGATTGATGAAATAGGTTTGTGAAGGTCTGGGAATTAAAGTAATATCAAAGATTAGCAATCGTTTGGGTTAAAACGGTATTAGAATTGAAGAAATGTGAGTAGGGTTCAACTAGTGCTCGTTTAGGGTTTTCTTGACTTTCTTGGCTTACATTTTGCAATACTCTTAATTTAGGAATGATGGAATACAATTTCCTAGGGCTTATATTAAAGTATTTTAACTGAAGTTTGGTCATTGGTTTAAGTTTTAATGGGTTGAAATTGAGGAAAAACGGGTCAAATAGTTACAAATTAGGGGCATAATTAGGGGTTTTCTGGATTCGTTAAGGGTTTACTAGCATTGATTTCTTGCACATTGCCTAAGGTAATGATAGATATGATTTTTTAAACTCATTATTGAGTTTATATGGCCCTTGGTTGGTTATTTAGGATTAGAAAGGGTTTAAAAGAGTAAAGGGTGTGGTTTAGTCAAAAAACAGGTTAAAGGAACCAATTAGGTTCATTTAGGGTGTCTAGGATATGTTTTTTGTACAAGTGAGGTAATGATGACGTAATGATGAGTTAATGATTGATAGGATTGATATGATTCGTATAAAATATGCTTTAACAACTTATTTTGAGTGTTGGTTTGGGTTTACAAATGGATAAAAGCCAAGAAACAGGGTCATCGGGTTTTTGAAAACTAGCTACGGTTTTAGGGTTTAGGGTTTTGTATTAGGGCTTTGAGGTGTTTCAAAGATGGATGAAAGTTTTGTATGGAAAAATTAGGGTTTTCATATATTGTAAACATGAGTATAGTTAGCTTAGCACAATAAGTGATAGTGAAGAAATGAGGATGAAAACGGAGGTTAAACGACTATTTTAGGGATTATGCTTAATGACTTGTACATTGAGCTTTTAGAGATTTGTACTTTGACTTGAAGAGATTTTTATATTTCAAATGAGATATTATATTACTTGTGCATATGCTTTAGTAACTTGTGCATTCACTTTAGATGTTAATCTTCCATAAAATTAGGGTTTAGAGATACCCGATAATGGTTTAAAGCCCGTTTTGATATAACGTTGCAAATAGTACATTATAGGAATAATGTACCTTGTAAAAAGAATATGATGATATTGAATTGACATGTTATGATGTTTGCTTGACATATATGAAGACAGGATTGCCATAGATAGGTTGCGTGAGCTCGTCTACTTTAGTTATGCAAGTTACATGACATACTGAGATATTGACAATACAAGTAATGTAATAAAGCAAAAAATTTCCCCGTATAATTGTGATAATAGTAAAATAGGTTGATGAAAATTCTGAGTTGTTATACATACATACACTAATTGTGCATTAGTCGGTTAGGCTAGATGCATGCATAATTGATATTCATGATTGATATACATGTTATAATATAAATGTATATTACTATAAGAGTCTTATATTAGCATACTTATATAAGCTAATTTTGATTTTAGATATTATAAGGTCAGATTCTGGTGCATTATACAGTTACCTTTACACATCAGTATCCGAGGACGATTCAGACATCGGTCACCAAGAAGTCGATGACACCTATTATGCTAAGGACCATATGCTTACATAATGGCTGCTTATGGGGTTCCACCATCGCCTGATTACATACCTGGCCCTGAGGGACCACCATCACCAGACTACGTGCCTGGCCCGGAGGAGCCAGAGCAGGCACCACCCTCACCCGTTTATTTACCTTATGTACCGGAGCCGGTGTACCCGGAGTATATACCACCCGAGGATGATGTCTTTCTAGCGAGAACAAGCCATTGCATACTGCTACCTCACCTACTGCTGAGTCACCAGGATACATTCCCGAGTCTGATCCAGAGGAGGATCCCGAGGAGGATCCAGCTGACTACCCTGCTGACAGGGATGATGATGATAATGAGGAGGAGGAGGAGGAGTACCCAGCTCTGGCCGACTCTGTCCCACCTGTACACGGGATGACTGCTAGGATATCTATCCGGGATGAGCCATCCATATCACTTCCTCCTAGGGAAGAGGTCGAGAGACTTCTTACCTTAACCACCCCACCACAATCACACTTACTCCCACTATCATCTCCATTTCCACAGTTTACCTTCACCAACACCCAATCGCCCTATCATATTGAGGATTTGAGAGTTTTTTACCTCTTCAGAAGAGGGTTGCATTTTGGCCTTCTCACCCCCTAGTCGTGAGGTCGGGTGGAGAGTTCAACGGCCGGTGCATTGCTAGGCCAGGGGATATATAGAGTAGGACATACCATAGCGAGGGGAGGACTTGTATGGCTTTGTTCAATATGGGTGATGTCCACCTAGAATGTTCGACGTCTAGGGAGTTAGACTATGGCATTATGGATACATGGGATGATCTGGTAGGAGCCATCGATGAGATTGCACCGACCACCGTAGAGGGGGTCAATCAAAGGGTTACCGATCTTGCTACCATTGTGGATAGGAGTAGACTTCTAGCACTGGTATGGTTATTATGGGAGGATGCTCAAGATGACCAGGTCCTCTAATAAGAGCCGAGTCGTCAACTTGTTGTATAGGGATATGCCTTTTCATCGTCGTTTAGCAGTAATGATAGAGAGAGAGGCTAAGATGGCTCGTGAGGCTTGGGGACTATCCATGGATGCTAGAGACTATGCACGTTCAGATGTTATGTCACTACGCACTACAGTAGTGGCACAGAGTGCATTGATTTCAGAGTTACAGTCACGCCAGATTCCATGAGACACGAGGGCGGATTACAGAGTTTATTTGGCTCAGACAACAAGAGACAGGTTCAGTTGACTAAGACATTGAGGTTGCTGAAAGGACTAAAACACAGATGGTCGAGTTACGGAGACAACATGGACCCGCAGAAGGTCCGTCACTGCCCTGATGCACTCCGGGAAGAGGCGGTAGCAGTTCGAGATTTGGTTATGTTATAGCTATGCTATACAGCCTGTTAAGTATTATGGGTTATTCCCAGCTAACAGACTGTATAGATCTTTTGTTTTGTTTAGCTACCCAATATAGGTCTTTTGTTTAGGTATTATCTACCTTGTACAACATACTAAGTGTTACGGGTATATCCCGTGTTGATATGATTTTGGTTGTTTCTTTTGTCTTGTAACCTAAGTGTAGTATCATCGTGTATCTGAAACCAAACATGTATGTTTTTTCCAGTTATATATAAAATTGGATTGGATTACGTTATCTATGAAATCGAATTTATTTTAAATGAATGTCGATTTGGTTATAACTACGATTAATTTCAATAACAGTTGTACATTTCACTATGTGATGTGATCTCGTTTTATTTAATGTGTATTATTTATGTATTGTAATGATTTTATGAAATCTAACGAGTATCATGTTTTCTTGTTGATTTAAGAAAAATGGCACCAAGAGGAAGGCCCACGAGGTTAAACCCAGATGCAACACCAACACCAGTCACAGACACTCATACCACTACATCTGTCACCAACGCCCAAATTCAGGCAATGATTAACGAAGGCGTTACTGCTGCACTGGCAGCACGTGATGCAACCAGAAATGGCGATGATAGCCATACTTCAGGAACGGGTGCTAGAAGGCCTGTGCAGGTTGCTCGTGAATGCACCTACCCGGACTTCCTAAAATGCCAACCCTTGAACTTCAAGGGCACTGAGGGAGTTGTCGGACTCACTCAGTGGTTCGAAAAGATGGAATCTGTTTACAGCATAAGCAACTGTACAGTAGCATGCCAAGTCAAATTTGCTACATGTACCCTGCAAGGAAATGCTCTTACATGGTGGAATTCTCACGTTAAGACCACTACTCATGAAGCTGCTCATGCAATGCCATGGAGGACACTGAAGAAGATGATGACAGACAAATACTGCCCGAGGTAAGGAGATGGCTCTTAACTTTAGGGGGCGCGACAATTAAGAAACTGGAGTTCGAAATGTGGAATTTGAAGGTAAAGGGTAACGATGTGGTAGCCTATAGCCAACGTTTCCAAGAACTGGCACTAATGTGCGATCGAATGTTTCCGGAAGAAATAGACCAAGTTGAGAAATATGTCGGTGGCTTGCCCGACACGATCCATGGCAGTGTGATGGCGACTAAGCCAAAAACTATGCAGGATGCCATTGAGTTCGCCACTGAAACTCTTATTGGACAACAAGATCAACACTTTGGGTGAACGTCAGGCTGACAACAAAAGAAAGTCTGATGACACTGCCAGGAACAACCAGAATCAGCAACCAAACAAGAGACAAAATGTTGGAAGAGCTTATGTCGCAGGAAATGGTGATAGGAGACTATACGGAGGGCCTAGACCTCTGTGTTCCAAATGTAACTATCACCATGAGGGTCCTTGTGCTCCCAAATGCCACCGATTTGGTCATTTAGGTCGTGACTGTAGGAGTCCCCCAAATGTCAACACTGGGGCTAATCAGAGGGTTTGTTTTGAATTGTGGTCTCAGGCATTTCAAAGTAAGGAATTGCCCAAAATTGAAGAAACAACAACAACGGGTAATCAGGTGGAAATGCCAAGGCTCAGGCAAAGGTGTATGCCGTGGCAATGCAGGGGCAAACTCGGATCAACAAATGTCGTCACGGGTACGTTTCTCCTAAACAACCGATATGCATCTATTTTATTTGATACCGGTGTCGATAGGAGTTTTGTATCTACTGCATTTAGCTCTCGAATTGTTATCACTCCAACTGCATTAAATCATGATTATAATGTGAACTAGCGACGGACGGAGCGAATAGTTGGGGTTTTAACATATTATCCGGGGTTGTCGTTAAACCTCTTAAATTAATCCTATCAACTAGACATAATGCCCATAGAACTAGTAGTTTTGACGTGATTAATTGGTATGGATTGGTTGGCAAAAGTACCATGCCATTATTGGATGTGCGGAAAAAGTCGTTCGTATTCCTTTTGGAGATGTGAAATTTTAATCGTTCGTGGGTGCCGGAAGCAGCATAAACTCGGGACACCGATTAAAACATATTCGTGGGCTAAGGCTCATAGAATATTTAATGAGGGATGTCACGTATTCTTAGCAAATATACCGAACCTCTAAAGGGTACGAAGACAAGTCAAAAGAGAAATGACTTGAAGATGTGCCAGTTGTTCAAGAATTTCCTAAAGTCTTTCCTGAGGACTTTTCGGGTATACCACTTACTCGACAAGTGGAGTTTCGAATCGATTTGGTATCGGGTGCTACACCTGTAGCCCGGGCACCATATAGATTAGCACCGTCCGAAATGAAGGAACTAGCGGAAGCAGCAACTGCAAGAACTTTACGGACATAAGGCTTCATAGACCTAGTTCCTCACCCTGGGGAGCTCCGGTTCTGTTTGTAAAGAAGAAAGATGGGTCTTTCCAGATGTGCATTGATTACAAGGAATTGAACAAACTGACAGTGAAGAACCGCTACCCACTCCCAAGGATCGATGACCTATTCGACCAGCTACAAAGGTCGAGTATTTATTCAAAGATCGATCTGAGGTTAGGGTTATCACCAGTTGAGGGTTCGAGAAGATAGTCATTCCCCAAGACTGCATTCAGGCCTCGATCCGGTCACTATGAATTCCAAGTCCATGTCTTTGGTTGACCTATATGCAACCGGCCGTGTTCTGGGACCTTATGAAACGGGGTGTGTTGTAAACCGTTATCTGGACTAGTTTTGTACAGTTGTTTCATTGATGACATTTTGATCTCTCCAAAAAGTAAGAAGGGAACATGAAGAAACACCTTAGGCCAGATCTGAAATTGACTTAAGAAGGAAGAATTAGTACGCCAAGTTCTCCAAGTGTGAATTCTGGTTTCCAGGGTATCATTTCCTCGGTCACGCTGATTGACGTTGAGGTATTCATTTTAATTTTGACCCTGCCAAGATTGTGAGCTTTCAAATGATTGGGCGTTCTAAAACACCAACGGAGATTCGCTAAATTTTTGGTCCATTGCCGGCTATTATAGAAGATTCATTGAAGGGTTTTCAAAGATCGCCAAGACAATGACAATATCAAACCCAGAAAGGTGTTTCAAGTTTGATTGGGGCGATTAAACAAGAAGCAACTTTTCACTGTTTGAAACAAAAGCTGTGCAGGTGCACCAAAATCTGGCCTTGCCTGAGGGAATCAAAGATTTCATCGCATACTGCGATGCTTCAAAGAAGGGTTTGGGCGATGTGTTGATGCAAGAGGAAAAGTTGTTTTCTTATGCATCACGCAGTTTAAAAATTCATGAAAAGAACTATACGATCATGATTTAGAACTTGGGGCAAAGTAGTGTTTCGGCTCTAAAAATTTGGGAGACTGCATATCTGTACAGGATAACCAAGTGCACGGTGTTCACTGATTACAAAAGTTTACAACACATTCTTGACAAGAAGGGGAATTATATGATGGCAACGTCGCTTGTTTAGAGTTGATGAGTGTTTTACCAATTACGAATAATTCGTTATCACCCAGGGGGAAAGCGAATTGGGAACATGTTGTTGCCTGAAGCTCTGAGAGGAAGGGAACGAGACCCACTATGGGTTAGGGCCTTAGTTGTTGACTTTGGCATTGGATCTTCTAAGGCAATCTTGAAAGCTCAGACTGAGCAGGAAAGCCGAAGAACATCAAGAAGGAGGATGTTGGAGGTATATTGGTTGAGAATTCAAAAGATCCGGAGAAACTTAGAACGGAAAAGTTGGAACCACGTACGGATGGAACTATGTGCTTAAATGGCAGGAGTTGGTTACCATGTTATGGCGACTTAAGGACTGTGATCATGCACGAGTCCCACAAGTCTAAATACTCTATTCATCCGGGTTCTGACAAGATGTACCAGGATATGAAGAAACTATATTGGTGGCCCAATATGAAAGCTAATATCGCCACCTATGTTAGCAAGTGTTTGACCTGTGCTAAGGTCAAGGCCGAACATCAGAGACCATCGGGTTTGTTAGTACAACCCGAGATACCTCAATGGAAGTGGGACAACATCACGATGGATTTTGTCACGAAGCTTCCTTAAGTCGTCACAAGGGATATGATACTAATTTGGGTGATCGTTGGACCGACTTACAAAGTCTACCATTTTATGCCATATGTGGGAAAGATCCTATGGAATAAACTGGCAAGATGTACATTAAAGGAAGGTTAGTCACGAAGCCTTGGAATAAATGTTTCAATCATCTGTGATCGTACTCGGTTCGCGCCAATCAAATTTCTGGAGGTCACTTCAGAAGGCTTTGGGTACAAGTTTAGATATGAGTACTGCATATCATCCGCAAACTGACGGACAAAGCGAGAGAACCATCCAAACTCTCGAGGATATGCTACGTGCTTGCGTAATCGACTTTGGAAATGGTTGGGTTAAACATTTGCCATTAGTCGAGTTTTCATACAATAACAGTTATCATGCTAGCATTAAGGCTGCACCGTTTTAAGCCACTTTATGGTTTCGGAAGAAAGTTTGTGTTCACCCGAGTGTTGGGCGAGGTTTGGACAAATTTAACTCACTGGTCCAGAATTAGTGCAAGGAAACAACAAAGAGGAGGATCATCCAAATTAAACAAGGATTTCAAACCTGCTCGCGATCGACAAAAGAGCTATGCTGATTTAAAGCGTAAACCGATGGAATTTCAAGTTGGAGATAAAGTTATGCTTAAAGTTTCACCTTGGAAAGGGGTCGTACATTTTGGCAAACGGGGGAAGTTAAACCCCAGATATGTTAGACCTTTCAAAGTGTTGAAAAAGGTTGGAATCCGGGTTTGTTTTTGGGGGGGGCTAACAAGATTGGCTTCCTCAAGAGTTGAGCAGGGTCCACAATAGTTTCAGGTATCCATACTTGAAGAAATGGTATTCTGATGATCCATTAGTTCGTTTCCGTGGAAGGGACTGCAAGTAGATGGACAAGCTTCATTTTGTTGAAGAGCACCTTGTTAGAAAGATCTATGGATCGCGAAGTCAAACAATTGAGGCGAAGCCGAGTCCCAATTGTCAAGGTTCGATGGAACTCTAGGCGGGGTCCTGAGTTTACATGGGAACGTGAAGATCAATTCAGGAAGAAATATCCACACCTCTTCACCAAGACCGCACCGTCATCAAGTGCCGTGTCATAAGCCTTGAGGACAAGGCTCATTTAACGGGGGAAGACTATAACACCTCGTGTTTTAGGTCAGTGTACGACATTATGTAATCCACTAATTATTTTTTTAGGGTTTTACGCGTTTGCTTTTAAATCATAATCGTTAAGCTAAATCGCGTAAACTGAAAATGATCATACAATGTAAACGGGCATTAAACAATTAAATGTTACCAGAAGCAAGTGTTAATGATTATTTAGGGATAATTATTTCATTGAACCATTTATTTTTTATTGGTTACTTGGTAATGTGATACGTTTCACGATAAAGTACGTTTAAGCCTCTCGGATGCTCGTTTTTTAATTATCTACGCTTCATCAAATACCCAAAATTATACCCAATACTTAAAGTTTATTTAAAACTTCAAGTATTTATCACATTATACATATTCTTCATGAAGGAATTCAAATCATAACTTACAATGTACAAGTTATACATTTTTCCAAGTCTATACTACATTATACTTCAAATAATGCAAGAATACATTATATAAATGGTCAAATGCATATCTAACTTATACATATACATAAATTTCGTGTAATATGACTAGGAAAGCCAAGATGAGACCAAGAACCATCACAAATATCTTCCTAAAAGATCTAGCATACAACTTGAACCATGACTCATCTTGGTCTTGCCACTAAAAACTTATCCAAAGTGAGCTTCAACCTTCCATTCCATATCCCTCACCGTGCATACTTCCACAGACATATGAAATATTCTTAATGAGTCCAATGTAGTATTATTTATGCAGGCATATCTGAGAGAGTTAGGGACTCATTACCCTTCATTTTCATACAAGAAAAATCACAAAACTCCTCCTTTGTTCTCATCATACCCCACGACTCAAAACCTCAATCTTACACAAACCATAGCTTAATTTTATATTATTATACAAGCATACACACATCATATCTAAGGTATTCTAAGAAGGTTTCAAGAGTTGGTTAACCATTTGCAAGGAAGGAATCAAGAAAAGAAAGAAAGGGTTTACTTGGGAAAAATTAGGGTTTCATTCTAATTTTTCAAGCCAAGAGTTTAAATCACAAGGGTGTGATTGGTTTTCTTTTCTCTACTCATCCAAACAAGGTTATATATAAGGCTTTACCTTTTCATATTTAAGATTTTATGTGTTCATATGCTTTACTTAGTTAAATCACCATCTAGGGTACTTTTGAATATGCTTTAAATGAATCTTTTATTCTGCTTATTATTTTGTTACACTTATTTACATGTAATATGGATGATAATATTATGTCAAAAGGATGTTAAAAGGGATGTATAAGTGTTTTAACATGTTGTTTAAGTATAAACATGTATATGTAGAAATTAGGGTTTCTAATGTTAACTTATGAGTTACAAGTGAAAATGGTAGTTAAACTTGTTATCTTGAACACACTTGAGTAAATTATGATCTAATGGACTTTATATATGTAAAACATAAGATAGAAATGTTGTGAAGTAGTTGTAATAAGGTGTTGAAGCTTAATGGTACAAAAATCAAGCTTAAAACATGTCTAAATCACAAAACCTCAAACTTTCTGTTTTGGTTCGATTTTTTTAACATCCATATTAGGTTTTATAAAGATAGTACATCTCATAAGGATTCCAAAATGATAAGAAACTCGAAAATCGGATTTATAACGAAGAAGATACGCTAGTTACGAGTTTACGACGCTAAATACTTTATAATTTTTTTTATAAAAGTTACTATTCATGGCAGTAACTTATGCTTTGTAAACATCAATAATATGATAAAACTTTCAATTACGAGAACGTGTTCGAAAGAATCGCTAAAAACGGAGCTATAACGAATAAGATACGACTAAAACGGGTTTTACGTTAATTAAAAGTATAAAAACGATATTATAGCTGTTATGAACAGTAAAAACACTATTCATCACAGAATCTCGGAAACTTAAAAATGCAATATTATGATCACTCGTCTTAATATGAAAGCGTGGGCGTAAGAAACGCGAGAAACGGACTTAAA
This sequence comes from Tanacetum coccineum, assembly GCA_026074375.1. Taxonomy (NCBI): domain Eukaryota; kingdom Viridiplantae; phylum Streptophyta; class Magnoliopsida; order Asterales; family Asteraceae; genus Tanacetum; species Tanacetum coccineum. Next base: position 15,827 of record BQNB010044364.1, on the reverse strand, counting down.
ACGACAAAGTTATGTCATTTTTACTAAAGGCGTAATTATAAACGTTTTTACTTTATAATTACGATTTCACTTAAACGATTAGATGGTGATATAGCTATATAGAAATATATATGTTATTAGTTATCAAAGTGCTATATTACTAGGGAATTTCATAATGAGGCTTCTTCGGATGGCGTATTGACGAGTTGTTGGATTTACGATTTAAAGTGTCCTAACTCCTCGTACGTCATGTCATGACCTCTTAATTATGATAGCCCGAACGATAGTACGATGATAACTATATAGGATTATATATGGTTGTTGTTAGACAACGTACTTGAATACTGATTCGACCTATATTAACTAGGTTGCATTCGGGCGTTAGCGTGACGCGTTTTTACTTGGGATATTTTATTATCAATTTACTCACTCAAGGTGAGTTCATAGCCCCATGTTTTACAATTATTATTAATTAAAGTTTTTGGTGAGTGAGGAAACTTATGCCATGTTTTACATATTGGAAGCTATTGATTTTATTTTAAGTGTACATTTTATCATGATTACGTTTTGCCTAAGTAGCGATAACCCACTATGCCCATGAATCATGAACTGTCAATTACTGGAATGTGAGCGCGAATGATTATAGATAGATCTATTTGGGATTGACCTCCCCGTTCGGGTGACTAGCTATCACTGGAAACGAACGTATATCATGTCGGATACGGATGTTACGGGTTGAATCATCACGGGCATTGTAGGGCAATATTCATATTTATTGGATTCAATTATGTCGAGCTTCGGTGTCATGAGCTTAGGCAACGTATTGCATTTTAGATGTATGCATCTGTTGCCATTATCATGGGAAAGTCTTGCGGTCCCTAGCTTATACTTTTACATCAACCTATGAAATTCTCCAACTTTATGTTGACGTTTTAAAATGCATTGTTTCTTAGGAGGTATAGCACGAGGTGCGTAGGTTACATGGTGGTTATATTTGAAGGTCAATGCATTTAACAAGATTTAGTCGATTACATTTTGTATATCTGTTATGGCTGGAAATCTTTGTAATTAAGAAAAAGGTAAAGCTTTGGGCTTTTGTAACACATACCTTTATTTAAATCCAATGTTTCAGTTTTTTTTAGACTTTTTGTCATTCTTATATTATCTTGTGTTATTGATCTGAGAAGTAACATGCCCCGGACCCTTATTCCGCTGCGACCTAATTTGGGGGTGTTACATGTTGAGCCTGCTAGTTAAATCTCGGGATGAGATTTCCTCAAGGAGAGGATACTATAACATTTGTGATTTAATCGGGTTAGTGAAACATTTAGAAATGACTAAGAGTTCATTTTGTGTGATTCTTGTGTACTATGTGTAGTTTATTTGTGCTAACTGGTCTGAATAGGTGTATGATATCATTTTGAGGTGTATGATCATCTCATTTTGAGTGTGTTTGTGTTTAGTGATAATATTCCATTTGTTCACGTATAGTAATAATGGAAAAGTAATGACGCATAGCACGTAATGCTACGTAAATAGTTGAATGATTTTGTATTAAGTGTTATGGGAAACGTATTGTGATGGAAATAAGTTAAGTGAGTGAAATTTGGCGAACTAGGGTAGACTTTCTAAATATAGAAAGTGATTTGTGAAATGAAAAGTTATTTTTAGAAAGTGTAGTAAGTTGCGTTTATGTAAAAAGGTTTGCCCAAATTAGCTTAGGTTTTTATGAAAACTTAAGGTAATTAAGATAATTAGTTAATTAATAAAAAATGACAAGAAAAAAAGAAATTTTATTTATATTTATATATATTAATATATATCTATATATTTATATATTTATATTAGTATATTATTTAATATATATATTTATTTATATATATATATACTTATATATATATATATATATTTAAGGGTTGTTTGGATGGTTTTAGAAGAAGAAAAAAAAAGGGAAATAAAGTTTAATTTACAATTAGGATTCTTATTAGTATAAATACCAAATTTAAATTAAACCCTTAAATCAACTTTTTTCTCTCCCCCTTCCCTTATGATCAGCCCGAAACCAAGCAAGGAAGGAAAAAAAGATTTTTTATAACTCAGAAACGTGGTTGGTGATCTAGTGTTTCAAGAATAAGGTTTAGGTATGTTCAATTAAGCTTTTGTTTGAATCTTTCTTTAACATGATAACAATTAAATAGAGGATCATTAGGATTTTTAAAAATACTGTATTTAAGATGTTGTTAATCATGCTTTTTAGAACGTTCTAGGGTTTAATTAGGATCTTATTGGTGTAAGCAGTTAGGTTTAAATCGCGTTAATTCATGATTTAGAGTTGAGCAGAATTTAGGGTTGTGTTCAACTGATGTTCTTGAGGTTAAAAAAAGTTTCTATTGTTTTTGATTATGATTTAAGAAGCTCTTAAATTGAAGTTCAAAGAGTCTATTTTTCAAAAAGTCTGGTCTCGAATGATTTGGAGTTCTCGAAGTTGGTTAAATATTGGTTAGAAGAAAAGTTGTCAAAATAGTAAATGCGGGTCAGATTTAGGTCATGTTTAGGAGGGTAAAACCCTAACCTAAAAGTGTAATTAAGGTTAGTCAATATATAGTGATTAAGTTCTATATGTATATAAAGAAACCCTAGAAGGGAAGCTTCTTATTGTGTGTCTAAGTAGGGTAATTACGGCCATACTTTTTAGTGTGCAATCAGATCCGAATTGGGATAGTTTTGAAGTTGGATTTTATTTGGGATAGTTGCACATGTAATGAGTAATTACGAATCACAAGGTAGTTAGTAAACTCATAAATGAACTTAGGTGATTTTTAGTATATTTTATGAAGGTCAGCCAGTAAGGGTTTTAGGAAGCTAAAGTTACACTAAAATTCTTCACTCTTGAACAAATTGTAGTGAACTAGTGTAATGAGTTAATGAAGTAGTTAAGGTTGGGCATTGTAACATTTCACATTTTCAGGTCATTTCCCGACTCAATTATTTTCATTATTTATTTTTAGGGTTTTACGCGTTTGCTTTTAATTATTATCTTATAGTTAAATCGCATAAACTAAAAATCATCATTCAACGTAAACGGACACCAAACCAGTTAAAGTTTACATCAAGCAAGTGTTATAAGATTATTAAGAGTATATTTATAAAATAACTAAATAAAATAAAATACCTTTTTCAATTTTTTTTTTTTTTAAATTTTAAATTTTTATTGGTCTATCGTAAAAATGTTTACGTTTCACAATAAAATACCTTTAGGCATACCCGAAAGCACCTATACCTATCTATACTCAAACCAATACCCACTATTATACCCAATACCCAAAAACTAACTTATTTTCTCACTAAATAGCATTGTGGCGGATCGAGCATGTATACAAAGAAATAATCCTTAAACCATTACCCTAATCCTTTTACAACTATACCTTACACACAAGCTAAATTCAATTCCATGTTTAGAAATTGTCTTGTCCTTGTACCCTAGAACAAATATGAGCCGTGGCATCCTCCTAGGAAGGAGGAGAGCTCTTTTGCATTGTACTTGAAACCACTACTACACATGGTATGGACTTAAGGTTGTTTAAGGTTTCCAAGATGCTATATAAGGAAAGTCTTATGATTCATTTACACATACAATTCACACTTGCAAGTAAACTAACCAAAAACTCTCTCCTTTCACTACAATAACCCACGACATACATTATACAAACTAGGGTTTCATATTCTTTGATTTTCTAAAGCATTCCAAGTATTCTAGTGTTCATTCTAAGATCATCTAAGGTTACTCAAGGTTATTACAAGCTTGGATTTGGGTTTAACAAGGATTAATCAAGAAAACATATTTAGGGTTTTCTTGATTAGGGTTTTGAATTTGGAAGCTTGGTTAGGGTTTTTAGCTTGTGTTCATCATTCCACATCTCTCCTATAAGGTCCATTTAAAGTATTTCATTTCCATTCATTCATTATCTTATGTGTACATGCTTGTTATATAAGTTAATCACCACCTAGATGTATTTTTATGACTTTTGAGATATTACAAGACATATGTAGGTTTGAATTTTATGTACATGTTGGTGAAATGATACTTAAAATGGAAGTAAACATTCTACATAAGTGTAAATTAATTTATAAGCTTAGTTTGTAAATTAGTTTGTATTGAAAGTTTTATTTACAAGTTTATGTATAACAATATCATGAGGACATAGATTTCATTTGGACAAGTATTGTGGACATTTATAAGACTTAATATATGTGAGAAATAGGGTATAACACTTGGTGAAAGCATGGTGCAAAGTTGCTAAATAAAAGGAATTATAAAACTTGTTATATTAATCACAAAACCCTAATTAATATTATGTACCTACTGTTAGAATTCATTTAATAAAGTATGGAATTTATATTTTATTCAATTAGTGCTTACCACAAGGATCGTAAGCATATAAGAAACTTGAAAAACCGAGCAATAACGAAGGAGATATGACATTTTTAAGGTTATAATAATTAAATGGATAAAAGTGATTTTATAAAAGTTATTTTATACAAATACATACTGTTTCAGATCTGGTATATTAAGGGAGATATTTTATAAAAATAGTAATTTTCATGACGAATCCAAACATGTAAGAAACTCGAAAAACGGATTTAAAATGGAGGTGATACGTTATTTACAAGTTTAAGTTAAAAAATATTTTTATAAAATAAGTTATTGTTCATGATAGTATACTATTGGGAAATAATTTTCCTAAATAGAGTTTTTAATTACGAAGACGTGGACATAGGAATCGCTAAAAACCAAATTAAAACGAACGAGATACAATTAAAATACGATTTCAATAATTAAAGTTATAAAAAGTATTTTTATAAACTTTCACTTACTGTTCTATTCATAACACTACCAAAACCATTTATAAATTTAACATGTGATTATACTTTTCAAATACGAATCCATACATGTAAAGAACAAGCGAAACGGATTAAATATGAGTAAGTTATGACTTTTGGAAGGTTACGGTGATTAATTATATAAAAGTAGTTTTATATAATTTTATAAAAACAATTAGAACTACTGTTTATCAGGGGCATAAATATTATAAATATAATATTTTGATATATTTTTCTTAAATACGAAAATAGTGGACATAAGAAACACTTGAAACAGGGGTTAAAACGATAAAGATATGTAGTTTATATAACTGTAATGCACTATCTTCGCTTTTTGTGCATTATTTTATATATAAAACAATTAAAACCAATTATATCATATCATTATATAATCATTAATAATATTAAAACAATGTATTAGTAAACAAGCAATCAATTGCGAAGATTGGAAAACCACACTTCTATTTTTACGGATACATAATGTATACACCTTTATTCATATAAAGTACGGTTTTTAAACATTGTTTTGACATTTAAACTAAACAAAGATAGTAGGTTGTGTGTATATTTTTTACTTGTGATGTAGTATTATTAGTACATTGTACTCATACGGCCTATATTTAATTAGGTTGCATTCGTTCTTATCCGTGACGTTTCCATTCACTTGATTCATATACTTCAGTTTATTTACTAAGGTGAGTTCATAGCCCCATGTTTTACTATATCAATGATTTACAACTTTTGGGGTGAGAAACATGCATTGTTTTGAAATTAGACGCAAGTGTACATTTTATCATGATTACGTGTTTGCCTAAGTTGCGATAACCCACTGTGCCTATTATCATGAACTGTCAATTACTTTGTGTGAGCACGGATGTTATAAATAGATCTATTTGGGATTGACATCCCCATATGGGTGAGTAGCTTTCACTGGTGTCACGGAGTGAACCAACGGATGTATACCATGTTGGATTTGGGATGTTTAGGGTTGAACATCATCACGGGCAATGTGGAAATATTTATATCGCATTCATACATGTCGAGCTTCAATGTCATAAACTTAGGGAAACGTAAATACATTTTGTGATGGGTGTACATGTTGCATAATCACGGGGAAATCTTGCGGTCCTACATTATATTTACATAAACCTATGAATTCCCCAACTTTATGTTGACGTTTTAAAGCATGTTTTTTCAGGTCATAGTGAGATCTATTTGGGATTTGACTCCCGTTCGGGTGACTAGCTATCATGGAATACGAATCGTATATCATGTCGGATACTGGATGTTACGGGGTTTGAACCATCACGGGCAATGTAGGGCAATATATATTTATATTATATATTATATTATTTATATTATATATTATATATTGTATTCAATTTATGTCGGCTTTGGTTGTCATGAGCTTAGGTAAACGTAATTACATTTTGTGATGTCTGCATCTGTTGCATTATCACTGGGAAAGTCTTGCGGTCTGCACTATATACATTTATCATTACCCTATGAAAATTACCAACTTTATGTTGACGTTTTTGAATGCAATCGTTTTCAGGAGGTATTAAGCTCGAGGTGGATGGATACATTGGTGGTTATATTTTTTGAAGTCATGCATTTAATGATTTAGTCGCATTCATTTTGTATATCTGTTATGTGGCTGAAATCTTTGTAAAAATTACAGGTAACAAGTAAAGCTTCGGGCTTTTGTAACACATACTTTATAAATCTATTGTATCAGTTTTAACACGACTTTTTGGTCGTTCTTATATTATCTTGTGTTCTTGATTGAGGAAGTTAACCGGCACAGGACCCTTATTCCGCTGCGACCGATTTGGGGGTGTTACAGATACGGGTATTGGTTGTCAGAACAATAATCTTTAAATATTTCGTTTTAAGCTATCGAAATGCGTGTCCTTTTAGTTTTAACTTTCACCAAGTACTCCATAATTACTGCAATTCTCAAATACAAACGATTAAGTAACAATTCTTTGCAATAATTATACAAAATAGGTTATTTACATGGGATAAATATTGAGAATCGATTTGCCCATCTAGGATTAGTTTTAGAGGTAACATTGATATGCACAACGGAAATAATAGAAACACAATATTACCAAACAAGGTTTTAACCGAACATTGAAGCCTTCATTATATTTGATCAGAATAATGGTACTACTATCATATCTAAGCTACACTAACTACTATACTACTAAAAGTGTACACACACACACGCTTTTGCTAGGACTTCCTCATGAGAAAGTCTGCTATTCTTTCTATTCTTGGATGCTAAAACTATTTTACCTAGACCTCCTTATTTAGTATAAGGAGTCAGGTTTACATGGAAACTAATAAGATAATTATAAGGAACATCAATTAAATATTATCTTTATCTTTGACCAAATCTGAGAGAATCTTCCAATTCTTATCTTTTGAAGACTTCTACAATGACGACTTTGGTCCTTCTTGTTTCTATCTTGATTCATTCTTATATTTATTTTGTAATCATCAAATCTGAAATCCCAACAATCTTCCCCTATTTACAAAACAATCTCCATGAATGAAACAATCTTCTTGAACATGTCACCACTCATAAATAAGCTGCAAACCATATAGTCTACTTCCCCTTTTTATAATCATCTAATAGGGGTTTTCTGTACATATTGTAAAGACTTCTCAAATCCGTTTATGGTTGACAATTTACCAAAAATTATAGGGTTCTCAACTCACCTTGCTTTATAGATAAGAGTTGGCTAGTCCAAGATCAAACAGTAATTGGTAATGACTACTTAAATCTGTTGATAGCTGATAGTTTGCTAAAAACTATATGGTTTATCAATGCACCATGTTACCTGATGCAAATCAAGTCTTACTTAGAATCACCAGACAAAACAATATGTACAGTTTCAATTTAGAGAACCTTGTTCCTTCTGGAGGTTTAGCCTGTTTAATTGCAAAGGACACAATTGATGAATATAACAAATGACATAGGAGGTTGGGTCATGTTAACTTTAAAAACTTAAACAAACTTGTGAAGGGAAACCTTGTAAGAGGTGTTACCTTCAAAAGATTTTCAAAATGACCCAACATGTGTTGTTAGTCAGAAAGGAAAGCAACACAAGGGCCTCCTGTAGGCCAAAATCTGTAAGCTCTATTAGGTCAGCCCTTAACAGCTTTACATATGGGATTGTTTGGGAAAACCTAACATCTGTAAGGAGCTTAAAAACCATAAGACTTATTGCTCTGGGTTATCACTTGATTGATTTTAGAGGTTTAGGTGGGTGTTATTCTTAAAAAAAACTTAAGGCTGCAAAACTAGTGCGTATCCTAAGGGCTTTTAAGACAAATTGAGAACTAATTAAATCAAAAAGTTTAAAACTATTAGATGTGTAATGGTACAGGGTTTAAGCACATGGATTTTATTGGAATTCTGTGGGTCAAAAGGGATCAAGGATGGGAATACAGTAATGCCAAAACTCCACAAACAAAATGGAGTTGCTGAAAGAAAGAACAGGGGACCCTTATTAAGACTGCTAGAAACTATGACTAGCAGATTCTTTTTACCTAACACTTTTTGGGTGAAGCAGTTAATCTGCTTGTTATGTCCTTAATAGGGTATTAGTGACAGCCTCAAAATAGACACCTTATGAATTATAACTGGTTAAAATACAATCATTAAGCTACTTATGACCTTTTGGTGCCTGGCATCTTGAATACCATTGACCACCGGTGCAAGTTTGATGGGGAAATCAGATGAAGGTTTTTGTTGGGTATTTCACTAAAAGCAAGGCTTTTAGGTATACATTTGAACCAAGAGAGAAGTTGAAGAAAACCTGCTCATAACCTTTTTAGAAATAAAGCCAATGTTGCAGGGATATGGACAAATTGGCTGTTTGATCTTGATTATTTAACTGATTCAATGAATTATTACCTGTTGAGATCCAGACAATCAAGCTAACAAACATGCAGGTCCACAAGAAGCTAATCAAAATGCAGGTACAAAAGAAAATATTGATGCAGGTGATTCTCCAATAGAAGCTGAATCTACTCGGGGACCTCACTTTGTACTGCTAATATGGTATTATTATACTTTCAACAAGTCAAGAGATCAAAAGTAATAATGCAGGTGAAGAACCTACCAAGCATCCTGACTTCAAGCAAGTAGATAAGGAGGATCAAGTCTTTTTGGATGAGCTTGAAAGACTTAAAAGGCAAGAACAGGATGCTAATGATGCAGCTGAAGCTCTCAGGAAGGAGTTTGCCCAAGAAACTGAGGATTTGCTTCTACAAGCAGGAGCTGCTAAAGCTAGCAGTACTAACATAGTTAATACTGTTAGCACACCAGTTAGTACTGCCAGTCCTTATGGTGGACTATCCTTCACTGATCTAACCAATACTGACCAAGATGATTCAGAAATACCTGCACTTGAGGAAATTTATGACAATCCTACTGATGGTATTTTTACCAATTCATCTTATGATGATGAGGGTGCAGTGGCTGACTTCACAAATTTAGAACCTGTTGTGAATGTCAGTCCTATTCCCACATCAAGGATTAACTCTATTCATCCTTTAAAACTCTATTTGGAGATCCACAATCAGCAGTTCAAACAAAAAGCAAATGACAAAGTTTGGAGCCCATGCTTTTGTAGGTTATATTCAAAAGTAAAGGAGAAATAGTCATAAGGACTTCCGCAATTGTTTACTTTGCTTGTTTCGTGTCTCAAAATGGACCAAAGAAGGATCTATGAAGCACTTGAAGATGCATGTTGGGTTTGATGCTATAAGGAAAGAACTATTACAATTCAAGATCAGAAAGTTTGGATTCTTGTAGATTTGCCTTATGGGAAGAAGGCAATTGGAACAAAATGGGTTTACAGAAATAAAAAGGATGGGAGAGGTGTTGTGGTTAGAAATAAGGCAAGTGTTAGTTGCTCAGGGACATTAGGCAAGAGGAAGGGTAGATTAGATGAGTTTTACTTTTTACTCCTGTAGCCAGGGATTGAAGCCATTTAGAACCTGAATCTTTTAGCTTTGCTCTTCATGTGGATTCTTAGTCTATCAATGAATGATGGAAAAGGCCTCTCTATTTAGGAGAAAAATTGAAGATAGGTGTATGTGTCTCACCTCAGGTTTTATAGATCCTAAGTATCCTAGTAGGTTCTACTAAGTAGGTGAAGCTCTCTATGGTTACACCAAGCTCCTAGAGCCTGGTATGCTACTTTATCTATTTTCTTGTGAAGAATAGACACAGAAGAGGAAAAACTAATGACAAGACTATTTTCATTAAGAAGGACAACATGATATCATATTAGAACAATTACACCCCACAAAACTCACCAATTTACAAGATTATGTGAAATGATATCATTTTTGTTCTACAATGATAATCTTGGTGTGATGAATTTGCGGCATATTGAAGAGAGATTTTAGATGTGTTCTATGGGAGACTCACCTTCTTCTTGGATTACAGTCAAACGAAAGAAGATGGATATTTTTATAAGTCAGGATAAGTATGTTGCAGACTTCTGAAGAAGTTTTGATTTTTGAAAATGTAAAGACTGCTAGCATACCAATTGAGACAGAGCACCTTTTAGTCAAGGATGGGAAGCTAGTTGATGTGGATGTACACCTTTATTGATCAATGATTGGTTCTTTAATGTACTTGATTGCTTTAGGGCCTGATATTATGTTTGTATGTCTGTGCTTGTTCTAGATTTCAGGTCACTCCAAAGACCTCCCATCTAAATGCTGTAAAGAGAATCTTTAGGTATCTAAAAGGCGAAACCCAAATTAGGCCTTTGGTATCCTAGGGTGTCCTCATTTGACCTGGAAGCCTACTCAGATAGTGACTATGCTAGAGCAAATCTTGACAGGAAATCCACATAGGAGGGTTGTCAATTTTTGGAGGAGACTTATTCTTGGCAATGCAAAAAAGCAGACCATTGTGGCTACTTTTACGATAGAGGCAAGGATAATATGTTGTGCTGACAAATTGATGGGTAGGTTTTGTGGATTCAAAATCAAATGTTAGACTATGGGTTCAATTTCATGAACACAAAGATCTACATTGATAATGAAAAGTACAATATGCATTGTAAAGAAATCCAGTATATCACTCTAAAACAAAGCATATTGCATTAGGCACCACTTCATTTAGGGATTGCATATGAGCAAGAAACTATCCTGGTGCTGAAAATACACACTGGATGACAATGTAAGTGATCTTTTATCCAGGCCATTTGATTGTTAGCAGGTTCCAGTTCTTGGATGTTACTATTGGGATGATTTTTTTTTTTTTCAAAAAAAAAAAAAACCCCCAAATTTTTTAAAAAAAAAAAGCTGCATTAGTTAAATTAATGGTGAGGCAATATGATTTGTTATACAGTTTGTATGAAGTGTTCCGTGTGCAAAAGAATTTTGATCATAGTGATAGCACAATAACATAACTCCTTCAAGTGATAGCAAAACCGTCATTGCTAGATATGTCAAGTCTTCGTCACATCATTAAAAGTACGAACAAGTTATCTCCAAATGTTGTAAGCCATTTGAGATATGATAAGAACACAAACTTGTGAAACTCAACTACAACATCAAATAAGTGATAATCAATCATCTTCGTAATCACATCTTTAATAAATCTCTAAAAACGAGCCATAAAATCAATAAGAACAAATTATTGTTAGAAACAGTTCTATCCGAGATCCAGACTTGTCCAACATCGATCAACACAAGCAGCTGTAATAATTTATCGGATGATACTAGCAGTATAAACTGTTTCTCGGATAGAGCTAACAGTAGAAACATTTTTCTCAGACAATGCAAACAGTTTCATTCGAGCAGTATTAAGTTCAAGCATTTTTAATATCGCAAGCAATATTAACTTTCTTGAATCACCATAAATCTTACGAGCAGCTTTAACTGACTTTGGGCAGTACTTAGCCAAACGAACAACATTAATAAAATAAAGGCAGTACTAACTGAATACCTTGGCAGCATTAAAATTTTGTTGGCAGCACTAACATCATATCAAAGTCAACAGCAGTATTAATCCATGTTCAATATATATAGGAAGTTGTTATAGGGTCAAACACAATCCCTACATATCAGGGATTTATCATTCAAAGCATATAATGGTGTGTCATCAGCCCACGTCTAAAATTATATATGGATCCCTAAAAATCAGCATCCATATATACACACCATGAATCAATCAGCGGCATTAATAAACCTTTTCACAATCCCTTTATTAAAGGTGCCAACTGCTATTCACGTCAAACCTGCTGCCTACTGCCTCTTGTCAATAAACCTTCTATCAAGTCGCTACCTGCTACTGTACCTTTGACGAACAAGAATGAAGAAAACTCCTGATCAGAACCTTAAGTTTCCTTGCTACATCATTGTCTCATGTCGCGACTGCTGCTTCTACACTAGTACACCTTTATAATCTACTCATAGAAGATTATATTTCCATACCTGGCAGTATAAACGACTTCATCTTACTGCTGCTGTTGAAACCAATGTATACACCAGAGTCTTCTTCAATCTCAAAAACCATACCAACAGATTCAATAAAAACCCTAACGATAATCACATATGAACCTGCTATCTTCATTTGATCAAAAATAATAACCACAAACATGAACACCATTACAGGCATCAAATACAATATCCCTTATATCGTCCTTCTGAATGTATCTTCTAACACCAAACAACAAATGGCAACAAACAACATACACCAGAATATAAACCCTAAATAATTCAACATTAGATCAATAATTACCGTCATAGGGTATGTGCACAACATCATCAATCATCAACGAATATCCATCTTTATTCCATATATCTTCACAGAATGAATGCATATATCACCAGAAAACCTAATAGCAGTACAAGGAAGATTCACATACCACGATTATGAGGCTGCCTGCTGCTTTCATAGCATAATCGTCAAAGGTTCAGGAGATCGATTTAGGGTTTTCAGAAACCCTAGATGTTTTTTTCTGTTTGTATCATCAGATCATGCTTCTTCTTTTCTTGTTGCAAGCTTCAGAACCTTCTTGTGATCATCATTAATGAACTTCACAGATCCAAATACTTTTTGACCATATTAGGGTTTAATGAAAAACCCTAGTTTTCACCATAAATATAGATCATAAACATATGAGGTAATCATGATAACGAACACAAACAGCAGCTTCATCAATGAATTAGGGTTTTCATCCTTTTTCCATAAACCGAATTAGGGTTTCATGAAAAACCCTATTATCACCAAATTAGATGATCATCGAAAAATAGAAAGACATAAATCATGTAGATAAAACTAACCTTATAGAACCTAGATCGAGAGCCACGAAGCTCTAATACCACATGTTGAGCGTTTAACTCATCTAGGATAGTTTTACAGATAATATTAAACACGCAGCAGAATAATAAGAAAGCAGTATTATCAAACAAGGTTTTAACCGAACATTAAAGCCTTCATTATATTTGATCAGGATAAATGAGGCTACACCAACTATCTAATAAACTAACTACTAATACACATGATTTCTTTGTGTGTCTAGACTCTCATTGGGAGAGATCTAACTATGATGGATGCATAAAACTACATACCTTAGACCTCCTTTTATAGGATAAGGAGTCAAGGTTTACATGGAAACTAATAAAGATAATTAATAAGAAAATTAATTAAATATTATCTTTATCTTTGACTAAATCTGAGAGAATCTTCCAATTCTTATCTTTTGAAGACTTCTACAATGACGACTTATCTTGTTTCATTCATTATTTTGTCTTTATCAACTCAAATATAATTCCTAACAGAAGAGGTTGTGTCCTAGGCCTTCAACATAATATACATGACATACAGTGATGTTGCCTTGTACATAATCGCCATAGCCTGTGATTGCTGAAAAATGATCGTTCCCAAAGCAGACGGTGCCCTTGAATTTTTTAACAAAATTTTCCAGCAGTGATCGATCACCCGTCATATGCTTTGAACAACCACTATCAACAATCCACAGAACAATTTGAACTTCTTGCAATACATGAAGACACCATATATAGACAAATGGACAATTTGACTACCCATTTTTTAACAGAAGTCGATGTTTTAACAGTAGGTCGACTATTAACAACATTCGGAGGCGTTTTAACAGGTGACTAACCAACATTTGGTTGTAATTCGTACCACTTTTTCCACATTCGACTAGTTTGAATTTTATTCTTCATGTAGTTGCTAAGTGAACTGTCTCGCAAAGTAAAAGCACTACAGACCTTATTTTTGGCACTTAAGGAAGTAACAGCAACAATCTTAGTTTTGGAAACTACGGGAGTAGTATCTAAGGATTGTAAGTCTTAACAGAAAACCTAGTCTTTTAAACTACAGGAGTAGTATCTTCAAACTTAGATTTTACTGTTCTAGAATTAGTGAATAAGGCTCTCCTAACTTTCGAATGCACATTCAATTTATAATTCGCAAGACATTTATCATGACACGGGATAAGCACATTCTTAGACAAGAAACACATAATACATTCTTCGCTTTAAGAGTGTTTTTAACATCCAATCAGTTACAATATTTTTGTTTGAAATAATATTCTTAGATGCAACATATGTCTTTTTATTTGTCCTAACAGAAACTTCTAATTTCTCAAATGATTTCTTAGTGTTTGATAAGACACTATTTTTCAATGATGAATCTCTATTCAATGGTCTTCTAATACTAGAAGTAGCACTCAATCCTGTAGAAGGTAAAACACTCTTAGCTCTTTTTGTATTTGTTTCTTGTTGCTTAGTGACTTTGTACATTCCTGGTGCTATGACATTTTGGTTTGTTTCAATCTATTTCTTTTTGTTAGGTAAAGTCTGCAAAGTGACTGTTTTTGACAAAACATGTTTCTCTTATGTTTTAGAAGCAACAATTTTCTTGTGAAAAACTATTTATTTAGCGGTGTAACACAAAGAAGTTGATTAGAAACAATGGTTTTGTCAAACTTAGTGTTCACAAACTTACCTTTTTCAGGATTTTTTAGTTTGGATTTTAACTCAGTTATTGTCATCAAACGATCTTGTGCACGTACATCAGCGTATGCATAGGTCTTTTGATTAACATTCTCAATCAATTCATTAATTTCGAGCATAATGACCTTTCTCACTGCAGTTGTAGCATTGAACATTTGCAGCAGTTCCTGAAGACGTAGTTCGAAGAGTTCTCTGTGTTTTTCTGATAACATCAAATAACGTCTATTTTATAGCATCATTTATCCTATGTTATTAACCCATTTTGTATAGTTATTGCAAAGAATTGTTACTTAATCGTTTATATTTGAGAATTACAGTAATTATGGAGTAATTGGTGAAAGTTAGCAAAAGGCGTGCATTCTGGAGCTTAAATGAAGATATTTTGAAGATTATTGTTCTGAAGACCAATACGCCGTATCCGTAAAGGAAGATACAGTGTATCCATGACTGCACTCACCAAATACCACTCAGGAATAAAGATCAATACGCCATATCAAGAGGACTCAATACGCTGTATTCAAGATATGGAATCAATATAATATTCTAGAAGATATCAAGCGTGGTCCCTACTCTAAGAAATTCCCAATATGCCGTATCCAACTCTTGGATATGCCGTATCCAACCGACTTCCTGACCCTATAAATACAAAACTCAAAAACGAGTTTTAAGTGTGCTAAATCATATTCTCGATACCTAAACCACAAAAGTTGATTTTCAAAGGAGAAAAAGAGCAAAAGAGGTCGAACAACGTATTCAATACCATAGAAGATAATGTGTAATTCCATATACTTTAGTAATAGTTTAGTTTTTGGTATCATTCGTTAAATCGGTTAGTTTATCTTAGCTAAATAATTACTCTTGTATTTATTATGACGTTTAAAGGCTAATACCTTTGGGTATTAGCCATTATTATGAAGATCTAAATGTTTGGTATTTGTTTATCT
>BQNB010044363.1:0-38533 GCA_026074375.1 Tanacetum coccineum | reverse complement strand
TACGTTTTCAGTACTGCTAATCCTAGCGTTGCTAACGTAGTAAACTCAACCAACAATATCAATCAAATTGTTGGAAGAAATTGGTTAGGAGTTTCCAAACTTCTATCTTACTTTGGACTTAGTAAAGATCAAAGTGAAAAAACCTCGAAATCTAAGATTTCTACGTTCAATAAATTTTGGTATCAACTCCAAAAAGACTTAGAAATAATCAAAGAACAAGAACAAGCTAGGAGAAATCTAACTAGAGTTCAACTCATAAATATTTGTAGTCTTGATAAATACACATGTGTTTATGAGAAAAATATATATAAAATTCCATTAAGTGAACATCTTCAATGGATTGAAGCCTATCTTATGAAAATCAACTCAACCGAGTTATTGGTGAATAAATGGCTAGCATTCAAACTGTGAGTACTAACCTCCTTGAAATAAAACAAAGTTAGTCAAAGATTATTGATTTACTTGAAAAAATTATCAATAAAAATGGTATTGAACAGGCCTCTACGAAAGTAATCACTGACATAAGTGAATTAATAAACAATAATGACAAAGAAATTTTAAGTTAAATAAAGAACATACCTAAAGAGCCTAAAGCTACCACTAGCTATAAAGGTTTAACTAGGTTTTCACCACCCAACTTAGGATCTTCAGAACCTAAAATGGAAAGCTTGGAAAATAAGCAAGCGCTAAAAAACCCATTTAGCAAGCCAAAAGAAAACCAAGAGATGTTGTTTACCTTTAAAACAAAAGAATGAATGTTTCCTCGCATCTTGAAGATTTTTTCTTCAATAACATAGATGATTGTGACCAACATCTAATAAAACTCTTGTCATACGACAATGATGAGTGCGAACAACAGTTCAAAGAAAATCCTAAAGACTTTGAAAAATACCTTCCAAAACATTTCTTCAATACTATAACAGATCATAAAATGGAAGAACCTGAAACTGAGTCCGACTCAGATGAAGAACTACCATTCAAAACTAAAAAAATAAACAAAGTAAAATCTGAATATAAAGGAGAATCCTCCAAAAAAAATCTAAAAACTATGAATTCAGAATGCCTTTACATAAAGGAGTTCCAAATAAAAACAGCTCTTCCTCCGGAACTATAAACATACTCAATCTTGATTGTATTTCTGACTTAACCGAAAGAAAAAGAATCCTTGAAAAATGGTCTACTGAAATATCCCTTATCTTACAGACCAATCAAGACGATTTTCAAACTGCCAAATCAGTTTTAACTCTAATCGAGCACAAAACAGAAGGCAATATCCAAAGTCTTGTAAAACAAGCACAATGGAATGAAGATCTGTATGGAATAGATTTTTTCAACTCTGTGATAGATATCCTATATACTATGTTTGTAGGAATCGACTACCATGGTAACAAAGACTTAGAAATAATCAAAGAACAAGAACAAGCTAGGAGAAATCTAACTAGAGTTCAACTCATAAATATTTGTAGTCTTGATGAATACACATGTGTCTATGAGAAAAATATATACAAAATTCCATTAAGTGAACATCTTCAATGGATTGAAGCCTATCTTATGAAAATACCGATCATAAGTGAGCAAACTATTCAGAGATGGAAAAACGAAGGAAACGTCATCTCAAAAAATAGTCTCGCTTTCGCAACAAGATTAGCAAAAGAAGAAATTACAAAAATCTGCGATACTAGGTATAAGCAGAAAAAGCTTAAATCACTTAGCAAGAGTTGTTGCGAAAATATTGTCAATATGGAAAACCTAGACATTGGCAGAATAAGAAAAGATAAGAAAAATAGTTTCTATAAAAAGAAATTTAAAAAGAAGTATAAAACTTCGTGGAAACAAAAAAGGAAAAGATTTTCCGCGGGAAAATACTTTAAACCAACTAAAGATCCACCTGAAAAATATTGCCTAAAAGGCAAAGAAAAGAAAAAATGCAGGTGTTGGACTTGTAATGAAGAAGGTCACTATTCAAATGAATGTCCTAAGAAAAATCAATATCCGACTAGAGTAAAAATGTGTAGAATTGCACTTTTACATGGATATGAACCCATAGAAGATATCTATGAAGACGAAAAAGATGTTTTCTGTCCTAAAAAAGAAGAAATCATTGTTACTGACAATTCATCATCTGATAATGAATTTTCCGACGCATCGTCAGAATAAAGTCGACTTATCCCAATTTTCTTAGGAGGGGGAGAACAGACAACACTTTGTTTACAATCTCCAAAAACACGAGGATTCTGTTAGAAATATAACAAATCCAAACTCAATTTACATTCAAGGAAACCTTAAATTCAAAGGCTTCAAAGAATACAAACTACACTGTTATATTGATACTGGAGCATCTCTTTGCTTGGCCAGTAAACATGTTTTCCCGCATTATTTATGGGAAAACTCGCCAAGAGAAATCATTGCTACCATTGCCAATGGTGATACTATAAAAATTAATCAAGTTTGTAGGAACATTTCCTTAAAACTTTCCGGATACGAATTTAACATACCAACGATTTACCAACAAGATTCTGGTATTGACCTAATTTTAGGTAATAACTTTTGTCAACTTTTTGGACCTTTTGTTCAATGGATTGATAGAATTGCTTTTCATCTCAACGATGAACTGATAATAATAAAAAAGGTCACCAAGGCCTTTAGTCAAGGACAACCAAATTTCCTTGAATCTATGAAAAAAGATTCAAAAATCAAACAAATTCCTGGAACAAACATTTCTCAGGAAAACATAAAAGGATGTAACATCTTTTTACAAATAAACAAATACAAAATCATCGAAGAAATTCTTGATAAAGTATGCTCTGAAAATCCTATTGACCCTCAAAAAACTAAAGGATGGATGAAGGCATCATATAAACTAATTGATCCTAACACAGTCATTAGAGTCAAACCTATGTGCTATTCTCCACAAGATAGGATTGAATTCACAAAACAAATCAACGAACTTCTTGACATGAAGTTAATCATCCAATCAAAATCTCCTCATATGTCACCAGCCTTTTTAGTCGAAAATGAAGCTGAAAAGAGAAGAGGAAAGAAAAGAATGGTTGTTAATTATAAAAAGATTAACGAAGCCACTATTGGAGATTCTCACAATCTCCCTAATATGCAAGAACTTTTAACCCTCTTAAGAGGAAAAAGCATATTCTCTAGTTTCGATTGCAAATCTGGATTCTGGCAAGTTTTGCTAGATGAACAATCACAGTTGCTTACTGCATTTACTTGTCCTAATGGACATTTTCAATGGAAAGTAGTTCCTTTTGGCCTTAAACAAGCCCCAAGTATCTTTCAAAGACACATGCAAAATGCACTTCGTGGATTAGAAAATTTTTGTACAGTCTATGTAGATGACATAATTATTTTCAGTGACAACGAAGAAAAACATTATATTCACGTTCTTGAGGTCCTAAAAACCATTTCAAAACATGGTATAATTCTTTCAAAAAAGAAAGCCAATCTTTTTAAAACAAAAATTAACTTTTTAGGTCTAGAAATAGATCAAGGAACTCATAGTCCTCAAAAACATATTTTAGAACATCTACACAATTTTCCAGATGCTTTAGAAGACAAAAAACAATTGCAAAGGTTTTTAGGAGTTTTAACTTACGCAGAAACCTATATTGAAAAACTTGCAAAAATGAGACAACCTTTACAAGGAAAACTCAAAAAAGATATTATCTGGAACTGGACTCAGTCCGATACCGATTATATCAAAAAGATTAAGAAAAATTTAATAGTTTTTCCTAAACTTTATCTTCCTTCAAACGAAGATTCTCTTATTATTGAAACTGATGCGTCAGAAGATATATGGGGAGGAATTTTAAAAGCAAAAACCCCAAACAACGATGAAAAAATTTGCAGGTACACTTCTGGAAGTTTCAAAGCAGCAGAAAAGAATTACCACAACAATGAAAAAGAATTACTGGCAGTTAAAAACGTCATTTCAAAATTCAGTGCTTATCTTACCCCAGTAACTTTTCTGGTGCGGACAGATAACAAAAACTTTACTTATTTCCTACGAACTAACATTGCAGGTGATAGTAAACAAGGTCGTCTAGTAAGATGGCAGGCTTGGTTCAGTCACTATTCTTTCAAAACTGAACATTTGCCAGGAAATAAAAATGTGTTGGCAGATTGCCTCACACGTGATTTCAAAAACAATTGACGTCATCCATGACATCAATGCTCCTCACGAGCTCTATAAAAAGAACGTTGCAGCCAACGTTTTTCTCACACAAATCAAACACCATCACATTTCAAGAGTGGGGGAGTAAGAGAGAAAAAACCTTGTTATAAAACCCAATAACAATGGAAAAAATCAAACAAGATTTGATTTTAGAAGAAAAAATGTTATTGATCCAATTACAATCAGTACAAGAAAGACTTCGATTGTTTAACAATCCAACAACGGCTATTGAAGTGCCGGAAGAGGAAACTCTAAAAACTACAACTAGTCCAGTGCAAACGGCAACTGGTAAAGACTTAACAAATCCGTTAAGAGCTGATGCTTTGCTAAAAAGCATAAATAAAGATAATACTGGTCTTAGTTCTTCATTGAGCTTAAACAGTAAACTGGTTTATCCCAGTCCGTCTACTTTCGGCAAAAGTAAAATGACAAATTTAGCTACTAACCCTCTTATGCAGGAACCGGTATTCAAACCCGATTACCTAAAAGCAGCTAAAAAGGAAGAAGAAAGAGTGTTTTATTGGTAATAAAACACGGAATAATTTTTGAAATAAAGGAATTATGAAGTCCTTTATCAGCAACAAAAACAAGAAGAAAAGAATTCATTCTTCAAACGCTTGATCAAGCCAGAAGGAACTAAGACTTTTTGGTGAAGCAAAAAAGGCTACTCCTCTCCTTAGACCAAAGATAAACCATTTGATTAACAATAGAAGAGTAGCAGCAAGGGATCAAAGATTCCCTAAAGAAGAACCAATTGGGCTTGAACCAATTATATATTTTCAAGAATTTGTTCAAATATGGAATAAGGCTCGATCCGCCTGTCAACAAGATTTCATTAATGAAAGATTCTACACAACAGACAAGCCAACTAAAAGCTTGTACAACTTCATTGAAGGATCCGATCCTCAATTAATTTATCAAGCATTCCGTGCAGGATTAATTGATAACATATACCCTAGTAATAATTTACTAGAAATAAAAGAGTTTCACAGCTCTATTTTTGAAGCAATCAAGAGATTCAGAAAGAATGTCTTAAAGGCTCAAGACAAAAAGATTTACATCAAGGTCACAAGTTCTATCCCTGATTGGAATCATGAAGAAAACTATTCCCCATATCATTTATGTAATAGGAGGTCTTTGCCAAAGAATGAGAATTTTTACATTTCTCATAAAAGCAATGGAAGATAAGTTACAAAAATCCATTTCTCGAGGTCATCAGAGCAAAGAGTTTCAAGTTTAAGAGAATCTCAGAAATAATTCTTCAAGCCATAACTGAAGAAAATAGGAAAGTTAATTATGCTGATTCTCATTGCATAGTTATCAGTTACAAAAATGAAGCTGAAAAGCAAGATATTCAATTACTAACGCAATATGGAATACCTTTTCTCACCAATACCATTGATGCGGCCAGTACAACCAAAGAAGCTTTTTTGTAACAGGCAAGACAGCTTTTCGAGTGAGAACATTCATGTACAACTGTAACCGATAAGAATGAAGAAAAAGAAGCGGGTCCCTCCACTTCACCAAAAGAACCCACTACCGATGAAGAATCATCATAAAAGGGACCTACAAAGAAAAAATTGCCAAAGTAGTTCAATAATGCTACTTTATCTTTATTAAAGAGATTCCATCTTTAATAATGGCAGACACTTAATCATGAAGAAAAAATAACCATGGTTAAGTTAGAGCCTCACGGCTCTCCTATAAAGGATCACCTCCTTATAGAGTTGAAGGCATTCCGTCTTGGACCAAAAATCCTTAAGACATCTATCATTGTAAAATTACTATCTTTCAAATGTATAGTGAGTAGAAACCCTGAAAAGGGTATTATGTAAAATATTATGAGTATCCTCATTTGAGGAACTCTATTATGAATAAAATTAAAGTTTCTCATTCATAACGGCAACGATGGTCATAATAATCGTGACAGAGTCTGATGCAACCGTCAACAAGTACCAAGAAGGCAGATGGCCGTGGGGAAAAAAGACAAAAGCATCTAAAAAACAGGCTGGCTTTTATTCCATCAAACACCGTTGTGAGGTACAATGATTTAAATATTCATATAGAGTAAGAATTTCTCGAATATTTACATAACATCCTTTTCTTACAAAACATAAAAAAATAAAACTTGAAAAATCCTTTTTACAAAATGACAAATCCAGCTCATCTAAAAACTTTTTTTAAAAATTTACAACAAGAAATTCTTGAAACAAAAGAATATATTTCTGACATTGATAAATCTATTTTTAGACTTACCAATAGATACAAATCTAGCCTTGAAAAAAGGGGATATGAACTACCGCTGACTAAGCGAGAGTTAATACCATCAAAAACAAATAACATCCGATGACTATAGCGAGAGTTATTAGCCATCAAAAACCAAACATAAAATTTGTTTTGCAAGAAGTCTAAATATCTTTAGGTAAAAAAAAAAAAAAAAGGGGCTGTCTGCCCTACAAATATATAGACACTCCAAGAATGAATTCTTTTCCTTCCTTGTTTTTTTTGACTGAAAAGGACTCAATGAATCCATTATTTCAAAAAATAATTTCCTCGTTTTATGGGGATATAACATCCGATTACTATACGAGAGTTAGTTAGCCATCAAAAACAAACAAAATTTGTTTGCAAAGAACGTCAAAGAAATCTTTTAGGCAAAGGGCTGCTGCCCTACAAATATAAAGACACTACAAGAATGAATTCTTTTCTTCTTGTTTTTGTTGCTGATAAAGGACTTCATGATTCCTTTATTTCAAAAAATTATTCCGCGTTTTATTGGTATCAGAGCCATGAACAATTAGCTCTATAACTAATAGTCCGGATCATTCTTCTCAAGAAGATGATGAAAACCATCGAATTTCCTTTTCGGAATCCCGACATGGATTTGATGTAGTCTTAATGATGAAACTAACCTTTTGAACAAAATTTCAAAACAAAAACTATTGTTAGAACAAGAGAACAAGCCTTTTAAAACCCTAGATCAATGGGGAATTTTAAATCCTTGTTAAAACAAAAAAATGAAATTTATTATTTTGGTTAACACAAAAGAAATGCATGTTGACATTTCCAAAACCACCAGAGCTGTTTACTTACCTTTAATCACTAAGGATGAAATAAACAAGAGTTTATCAAAAATAAATTCTAAAGTCAAAAATAAAATGAGTCGCGTCCATTTAGGAGCAGTTAAAATTTTAATTAAATCAAATTTTAGAACGGCATAGACACTCCTATAAAAATGGCTCTCCTAGATAATAGAATTGAGTCTAGAAAGGATTGTATCCTTGGAATTGCAAGAGGAAATCTTGCCTACTCTAGATTTATGTTCACTGTTTATCCATAGTATGGAATAAGTTTAGATACTAAAGATTTAGATCAAACCCTTGCCTTTGTACATGAGTTTGAAAGATCAGATCTTATGAAACCAGGCAACAAGGTGTTTAGCATCACCTATTTAGTCGCGTATGCTTTGACATCCAGTCATCACAGCATAGATTACAGAGAAAAAGAGTATATCGAAATCGATGACCTCTTTAACGAAATAGGTAGTGTTGAAGGTATCAAATTTGCTACTATAAAACCCATTGATGAAACTTAGGCAATTGACATTGCTAAAAATAAAAAACTAATGGGTCAAAAACCACCAACTCAAGTTAAAAGAAATAAACTCCACATAGGAGAAACACCCCACATTGGAGAAGCATCTTCTTCAAATATAAGTAAAAGTATGAGGATAATGTCTCAAAACATAGATTCTCTAAAAGAAGATTTACACAAAATCCTTCACGGATGAGTTGTTCAAAATCTTTAACTGTGCCCTACCCGCACATATACAAAAAAGAAAAAATCCTAAATTTTAAGAAATTATATGAAGGAATTGATCCAACTTCTAGAAAATACGTTTTCAGTAACGCTAATCCCAGCGTTGCTAACGTTATGAACTCAACCAACAATATCAATCAAATTGTTGGAAGAAATTGGTTAGGAGTTTCCAAACTTCTATCTTACTTTGGACTTAGTAAAGATCAAAGTGAAAAAACCTCGAAATCTAAGACTTCTATGTTTAATAAATTTTGGTATCAACTCCAAAAAGACATAGAAATTGATTTGAGTAAGTACATTAAGTTACTCAAAGATTTAAATGCCAAAGTCGACAGACTCGAAGCATCTATAAACAATCTTGAGAACTTCAATATAGAACCTCAAGTAACAGAGAATGAAATTCACATTCTCACTAGAATTACTTTACTACTAGCTTTAAACAAATCCAAGATCGCTCAACCGAGTTATTGGTGAATAAATGGCTAGCATTCAAACCGTGAGTACTGACCTTCTTGAAATAAAACAAAATCAGTCAAAAATTATTGATTTACTTGAAAAAATTATCTATAAAAACGGCATTGAACAAGCCTCTGCTAAAGTAATCACTGACATAAAATCAATTTATCCCAATTTTCAATGGGAGGGAGAACCAACAACATTTGTTTGCTAAACTTCAAAAACACGAGGATTCCTTTTAGAAATATAACAAAATCCAAATTCATATACATTCAAGGAAATCTGAAATTTAAAAGGTTTCAAAGAATACAAGTACATTGCTATAATGATACTGGAAGCATCTCTTTGCTTAGCCAGTCAATAAGCTTTTATCCACATGACTTATGGGAAAAACTCACCTAAGAAATCGATTGCCACCATTGCCAATGGTGATAACTATAAAGATTAATTCAGTTGTAGGAACATTTCCTTAAAACTTTACTGGTTCGGAATTTAATATACCAACAACTGAGCGGGTAATAACTAACATACAGGGGAATCGCTCTAAGGCTCTACTAGTTGAATAGAGGTGGACTAAACTTCTTATCCAACAAGATTCTGGTATTGACCTAATCTTAGGTAATAACTTTTGTCAACTATTTGGACCTTTTGTTCAATGGATTGATAGAATTGCTTTTCATCTTAACGATGAACTAATAATCATAAAAAAGGTCACTAAAGCCTTTAGTCAAGGGCAACCAAACTTCTTGGAACTAGAAAAAAGATCAGAAAATCAAAACAATTCCAGGAACAAACATTTCTCCTCCTCAAGGAAACATAAAATGGATTAACATCTTTTTACAAATAAACAAATACAAAATCATGAAGAAATTCTTGATAAAGTATGATCTGAAAATCCTATTGATCCTCAAAAAACCAAAGGATGGATGAAAGCAACAATTAAACTTATTGACCCTAACACAGTCCATCTAGAGGTCAAACCAATGTGCTATTACACCACAAGAAAGGATTGAATCACAAAACAAATCAACGAACTTCTAGACATGAAGTTAATTGTCCAATCAAAATCTCCTCATATGTCACCAGCCTTTTTGGTAGAAAATGAAGCTGAAAAAAGAAGAGAAAAGAAAAGAATGGTTGTTAATTATAAAAAGATTAACGAAGCCACTATTGGAGATTCTCACAATCTCCCCAATATGCAAGAACTTTTAACCCTCTTAAGAGAAAAACATATTGCCTCCAGTTTTCGATAGCAAATCTGGATTCTGGCAAGTTTTTGCTAGAAACGAACAATCAAAATTGCTTACTAACATTCACATTGTCCTAACTTACATTCAATGAAAGTAATATCCTTGGCCTTAAACAAGCCCCAAGCATTTTCCAAAGACACATGCAAAATGCACTCCGTGGACTAGAAAACTTTTGTACAGTCTATGTAGATGATATAATCGTTTTCAGTGACAACAAAGAAAAACATTATATTCACGTTTTAGAAGTCCTGAAGACTATCTCAAAACATGGTATAATCCTTTCCAAAAAGAAAGCCAATCTTTTTAAAACTAAGATTAACTTTTTAGGTCTGGAAATAGATCAAGGAACTCATAGTCCGCAAAAACATATTTTAGAACATTTTACACAATTTTCCAGAGTTTAGAAGACAAAAAACAATTACATAGGTTTCTAGTAAGAGTTTTAAACTTACTAACAGAAACAGATATTGATAAAACTATGCAAAAAGTGAGACAACCTTACATGAAAACTTCAAAAAAGATATGTCTTGGAACTGGACCCCAGTCCGATACCGGACTATATCAAAAAATTAAGAAAATTTAACAATTTTTCCCAAACTTTATCTTCCTTCAAACGAAGATTTTCTTATTATTGAAACTGATGCGTCAGAAGAAATATGGGGAGGAATTTTAAAAGCAAAAACCCCAGACAACAATGAAAAAATTTGCAGGTACACTTCTGGAAGTTTCAAAGCAGCAGAAAAGAATTACCATAGCAATGAAAAAGAATTATTGGCGGTCAAAAATGTCATTTAAAAATTCAGTGCTTATCTTACCCTAGTAACTTTTCTGGTGAGAACAGATAACAAAACTTTACCTTATTTCCTACGAACTAACATTGCTGTGATAGTAAACAAGGTCGTCTAGTAAGATGGCAGGCTTGGTTCAGTCACTATTCCTTTAAAACTGAACATTTGCCAGGAAATAAAAATGTATTGGCAGATTGCCTCACCCGTGATTTCAGAAATAATTGACGTCACCCATGACATCAATGCTCCTCACGAGCCCTATAAAAAGAACGTTGCAGCCAACGTTTTTCTCACACAAATCAATCCACCAAACAAAAGAGGGGGGAGTTGAGAGAGAAAAAACCTTGTTATAAAACCCAATAACAATGGAAAAAATCAAACAAGATTTGATTCTAGAAGAAAAAATGTTATTGATTCAATTACAATCAGTACAAGAAAGACTTCGATTGTTTAACAATCCAACAACGGCTATTGAAGTGCCGATAGAGGAAACTCTTAAAAACAACTACTAGGTCCAGTGCAAAACGCAACTTGTAAAGACTTAACAAATCGTGTAAGAAAGCTGATGCTTTGCTAACAAGCAATAAATAAAGATAATACTTGGTCTTAGTTCTTCATTGAGCTTAAACAGTAAACTGGTTTATCCCATTCCGTCTACTTTCGGCAAAAGTAAAATGACAAATTTAGCTACTAACCCTCTTATGCAAGAACCATTATTCAAACCTGATTACCTAAAAGCAGCTAAACAAGAAGAAGAAAGATATTATGTCGTGTTCAAAGGACCACGTTCTGGCATTTACACAACTTGGGGTGAAACCTAAAAAATATGTCAAGAAGATAAATCCACCAACAAAAAGTTCAGAACGCTTGAGCAAGCTCAGATGGAACTAAGACTTTATGGTGAAGCAAAAAAGGCTACTCCTCTCCTTAGACCAAAGATAAACCCTTTGATTAACAAAAGAAGAGAAGCAGCAAGGGATCAAAGATTCCCTAAAGAAGAACCAATTGGGCTTGAACCAATTATATATTTTCAAGAATTTGTTCAAATATGGAATAAGGCTCGATCTGCCTGTCAACAAGATTTCATTAATGAAAGATTCTACACAACAGACAAGCCAACTAAAAGCTTGTACAACTTCATTGAAGGATCCGATCCTCAATTAATTTATCAAGCATTCCGTGCAGGATTAATTGATAACATATACCCTAGTAATAATTTACTAGAAATAAAAGAGTTTCACAGCTCTATTTTTGAAGCAATCAAGAGATTCAGAAAGAATGTCTTAAAAGCTCAAGACAAAAAGATTTACATCAAGGTCACAAGTTCTATCCCTGATTGGAATCATGAAGAAAACTATTCTCCATATCATTGTATGGAAATAGGTCTTGCCAAAAGTAATGAGAATTTACATTTCTCAAAAGCTATGGAAGATAAGAACGAAAATCCCATTATCGGGTCATCAAGAGCCAAAGAGTTCAAGGTCTTAAGAAATTTCAGAAATAATTCTTCAAGCCATAACTGAAGAAAATAGGAAGGTTAATTATGCTGATTCTCATTGCATAGTTATCAGTTATAAAAATGAAGTTGAAAGGCAAGATATTCAATTACTAACGCAATATGGGATACCTTTTCTCACCAATACCATTGATGCGGCTAGTACAACCAAAGAAGCCTTTTGCAAACATGCAAGACAGCTGTTCGAAGAACATTCATGTATCTACTGTAAAGATAAGAATGAAGAAAAAGAAGCGGGTCCCTCCACTTCACCAAAAGAACCCACTACTGATGAAGAGTCATCATAAAAGGGACCTGCAATCCTGAGCCAAATCACGTTTTCCGAAAACAAACAAAGGTTCAGAAAGCGAAAAGAAAAAAAAAGATAGGTGCAGATGGCAGACACTTAAATCATGGAAGGAAAAGTACCCCATGGTTAAGACAAGAGAGCCTTTGCTCTCCTATAAAGGATCCACTCGACCTCTCAGAGTTGTGTAGTGCATTCCATCTTAGAACAAATTCAATATTCCTCTAAGAAACAATCATTGTAATTATTTCCATGTTCAAAATGTATAGTGGAGTAGAAACCATCCTGAAAAGTGTAATTATGTAAAATATACTGGTGTATCCTCATTTGAGGAACTCTATTATGAATAAAAATCTAAGTTTTCATTCATAACGGCGACGATGGTTATAATAATCGTGACAGAGTCTGATGCAACAGTCAACAAGTACCAAAAAGGCAGATGGCCGTGGGGAAAAAGACAAAAGCATCTAAAAGACAGGCTGGCTTTTATTCTATCAAACACCGTTGTGAGGTACAATGATTAAATTATTCATATAGAGTAAGAATCTCTCGAATGTTTACATAACATCCTTTTCTTACAAAACATAAAGAAACTAAAAACTTTATAAATTTGTTTACAAAATGACTAATCCAGCTCATCTAAAAAATCTTTTTAAAGATTTACAACAAGAAATTCTTGAAACAAAAGAATATATTTCTGATATTGAAAAAATCTATCCTATAGACTTACAATATAGAATAATAAATCCACAGCCTAGAAAAGGTGGGATATGAACAATCGAAAACAATAGCAAAGAGTGCTAGCCATCAAAAACAAACACAAAATTTTTACAAGAACTTCTAAAGATCTTTAGGCAAAGGCCTGCTGCCCTAACCAGTATAAAGACACTACAAGAAATGAATTCTTTTCTTCTTTGTTTTTGTTGCTGATAAAGAACTTCAAGATTCCTTATTTCAAAAAATTAGCGGAAATAAATACCAATAAATTTTGGTTTATTAAAGGAGTCATGCCTTTATGTCCTTTATCAGCAACAAAAACAAGAAGAAAAGAATTCATTCCTGTAGTGTCTTTATACTTGTAGGGCAGCAGCCCTTTGCCTAAAGATCTTTAGACGTTCTTGTAAACAAATTTTTGTTTGTTTTTGATGGCTAGCAACTCTTGCTATTGTCATCGGATGTTCATATCCCCCTTCTTCAAGGCTGGATTTATATCTATTGGTAAGTCTAAGGATAGATTTATCAATATCAGAAATATATTCTTTTGTTTCAAGAATTTCTTGTTGTAAATCTTTAAAAA
Source organism: Tanacetum coccineum (assembly GCA_026074375.1). NCBI lineage: Eukaryota > Viridiplantae > Streptophyta > Magnoliopsida > Asterales > Asteraceae > Tanacetum > Tanacetum coccineum. Next base: position 24,932 of record BQNB010044363.1, on the reverse strand, counting down.
GATTTTTTAGATGAGCTGGATTAGTCATTTTGTAAACAAATTTATAAAGTTTTTAGTTTCTTTATGTTTTGTAAGAAAAGGATGTTATGTAAACATTCGAGAGATTCTTACTCTATATGAATAATTTAATCATTGTACCTCACAACGGTGTTTGATAGAATAAAAGCCAGCCTGTCTTTTAGATGCTTTTGTCTTTTTCCCCACGGCCATCTGCCTTCTTGGTACTTGTTGACGGTTGCATCAGACTCTGTCACGATTATTATAACCATCGTCGCCGTTATGAATGAAAACTTTGATTTTATTCATAATAGAGTTCCTCAAATGAGGATACTCAGAATATTTTACATAATACCCTTTTCAGGGTTTCTACTCACTATACATTTTGAAAGAAATAATTACAATGATAGTTTCTTAGAGAATATTGAATTCGGTCTAAGATGGAATGCCTACAACTCTGAGAGGAGGTGATCCTTTATAGGAGAGCCAAAGGCTCTTGACTTAACCATGGTTACTTTTTCTTCATGATTAAGTGTCTGCCATTATTAAAGAGGGAATCTCTTTAATAAAGTAAAGTAGAATTATTGATCTACTTTGGCAAAGTTTTCCTCGTAGGTCCCTTTTATGATGACTCTTCATCAGTAGTGGGTTCTTTTGGTGAAGTGGAGGGACCCGCTTCTTTTTCTTCATGCTTATCTTTACAAAAGTTGCATGAGTGCTCTTCGAACAGCTGTCTAGCATGTTTGCAAAAAGCTTCTTTGGTTGTACTAGCCGCATCAATCGTATTGGTGAGGAAAGGTATCCCATACTGTGTGAGTAATTGGATATCTTGTTTTTCGGCTTCATTTTTGTAACTGATAACTATGCAATGAGAATCAGCATAATTAACCTTCCTATTTTCTTCAGTTATGGCCTGAAGAATTATTTCTGAAATTCTCTTAAGACCTTGAACTCTTTGGCTCTTGATGACTTCGAGAAATGGATTTTGTAACTTATCTTCCATAGCTTTTGAGAAATGTAAATTCTCATTACTTTTGGCAAGACCTATTTCCATACAATGATATGGAGAATAGTTTTCTTCATGATTCCAATCAGGGATAGAACTTGTGACCTTGATGTAAATCTTTTTGTCTTGAGCTTTTAAGACATTCTTTCTGAATCTCTTGATTGCTTCAAAAATAGAGCTGTGAAACTCTTTTATTTCTAGTAAATTATTACTAGGGTATATGTTATCAATTAATCCTGCACGGAATGCTTGATAAATTAATTGAGGATCGGATCCTTCAATGAAGTTGTACAAGCTTTTAGTTGGCTTGTCTGTTGTGTAGAATCTTTCATTAATGAAATCTTGTTGACAGGCAGATCGAGCCTTATTCCATATTTGAACAAATTCTTGAAAATGTACAATTGGTTCGAGCCCAATTGGTTCTTCTTTAAGGAATCTTTGATCCCTTGCTGCTTCTCTTCTTTTGTTAATCAAAGGGTTTATCTTTGGTCTAAGGAGAGGAGTAGTCTTCTTTGCTTCACCATAAAGTCTTAGTTCCATCTGAGCTTGCTCAAGTGTTCTGAACTTTTTGTTGGTGGATTTATCTTCTTGACATATTTTTTGGGTTTCACCCCAAGTTGTGTAGATGCCAGAACGTGGTCCTTTGAACACGACATAATATCTTTCTTCTTCCTTTTTAGCTGCTTTTAGGTAATCGGGTTTGAATACCGGTTCCTGCATAAGAGGGTTAGTAGCTAAATTTGTCATTTTACTTTTGCCGAAAGTAGACGGACTGGGATAAACCAGTTTACTGTTTAAGCTCAATGAAGAACTAAGACCAGTATTATCTTTATTTATGCTTTTTAGCAAAGCATCAGCTCTTAACGGATTTGTTAAGTCTTTACCAGTTGCCGTTTGCACTGGACTAGTTGTAGTTTTTAGAGTTTCCTCTTCCGGCACTTCAATAGCCGTTGTTGGATTGTTAAACAATCGAAGTCTTTCTTGTACTGATTGTAACTGAATCAATAGCATTTTTTCTTCTAAAATCAAATCTTGTTTGATTTTTTCCATTGTTATTGGGTTTTTATAACAAGGTTTTTCTCTCTTACTTCTCACTTTTAAAGTGTGATGGTGTTTGATTTGTGTGAGAAAAACGTTGGCTGCAACGTTCTTTTTATAGAGCTCGTGAGGAGCATTGATGTCATGGATGACGTCAATTGTTTTTGAAATCACGTGTGAGGCAATCTGCCAACACATTTTTATTTCCTGGCAATGTTTCCGCTTTTGAAGTGAATAATGACTGAACACAAGCCTTGCCATCCTTACTTAGACGACCTTTTTTTACTGATCGACCTGCAATGTTAGTTCGAAGAAATAAGTAAAGTTTTTTGTTATCTGTCCCGCACCAGAAAAGTTACTGGGTAAGGATAAGCACTTGAATATATAAATGAAGTTTTTTAACATGCCAATAATTCTTTTTCATTGCTGTGATAATTCAATTCTGCTGGCTTAAAGCTTCCAGAAGTGTACCTGCAAATTTTTTCATCGTTATTGGGGGTTTTTGCTTTTAAAATTCCTCCCCAAATATCTTCTGAAGCATCGGTTTCTATAATAAGAAAATCTTCGTTTGAAGGAAGATATAGTTTAGGAAAAACTATTAGATTTTTCTTAATCTTTTTAATATAATCAGTATCGGACTGGGTCCAATTCCAGACAATATCCTTTTTGAGTTTTCCTTGTAAAGGTTGTCTCATTTTTGCAAGTTTCTCGATATACGTTTCTGCATAGGTCAAAACTCCTAGAAATCTTTGCAATTGTTTTTTGTCTTCTAAAACATCTGGAAAATTGTGTAGATGTTCTAAAATATGTTTTTGTGGACTATGAGTTCCTTGATCTATTTCTAGACCTAAAAAGTTAATCTTAGTTTTAAAAAGATTGGCTTTCTTTTTTGAAAGGATTATACCATGTTTTGAGATAGTTTTTAAGACTTCTAAAACGTGAATATAATGTTTTTCTTCGTTGTCACTGAAGATAATTATATCATCTACGTAGACTGTACAAAATTTTTCTAATCCCCGAAGTGCATTTTGCATGTGTCTTTGAAAGATACTTGGGGCTTGTTTAAGGCCAAAAGGAACTACTTTCCATTGAAAATGTCCATTAGGACAAGTGAATGCAGTAAGCAATTGTGATTGTTCATCTAGCAAAACTTGCCAGAATCCAGATTTGCAATCAAAACTGGAGAATATACTTTTTCCTCTTAGGAGGGTTAAAAGTTCTTGCATATTAGGGAGATTGTGAGAGTCTCCAATAGTGGCTTCGTTAATCTTTTTATAATTAACAACCATTCTTTTCTTTCCTCTTCTTTTCTCAGCTTCGTTTTCAACTAAAAAGGCTGGTGACATATGAGGAGATTTTGATTGAACGATTAACTTCATGTTGAGAAGTTCGTTGATTTGTTTTGTGAATTCAATCCTATCTTGTGGAGAATAGCACATAGGTTTGACTCTAACGACTGTGTTAGGATCAATAAGTTTAATAGTAGCCTTCATCCATCCTTTAGTTTTTTGAGGATCAATAGGATTTTCAGAGCATACTTTATCAAGAATTTCTTCGATGATTTTGTATTTGCTTATTTGTAAAAAGATGTTACATCCTTTTATATTTTCCTGAGAAATGTTTGTTCCCGGAATTTGTTTGATCTTTGAATCTTTTTTCATGGATTCAAGGAAATTTGGTTGTCCTTGACTAAAGGCTTTGGTGACCTTTTTTATTATTATCAGTTCATCGTTAAGATGAAAAGCAATTCTATCAATCCATTGAACAAAAGGTCCAAATAGTTGACAAAAGTTATTACCTAAAATTAGGTCAATACCAGAATCTTGTTGGTAGATTGTTGGTATGTTAAATTCGTATCCAGAGAGTTTTAAGGAAATGTTCCTACAAACTTGGTTAATTTTTATAGTATCACCATTGGCAATGGTAGCAATGATTTCTCTTGGTGAGTTTTCCCATAAGTCATGTGGAAAAACATATTTACTGGCTAAGCAAAGAGATGCTCCAGTGTCAATGTAGCAATGTAGCTTATATTCTTTAAAGCCTTTAAATTTAAGGTTTCCTTGAATATATATTGAGTTTGGATTTGTTATGTTTCTAACAGAATCCTCATGTTTTTGAAGATTACAAACAAAATGTTGTCTGTTTTCCCCCTCCCATGAAAATTGGGATAAATTGACTTTATTCTGATGATTCATCATCAGACGATGAAGAAGAATTTTTAGTGACAATAATTTCTTCTTTTTTAAGACAGAAAACATCCTTTTCGTCTTCATAGATATCTTCTATGGGTTCATATCCATGTAAGAGTGCAATTCTGCACATTTTTACTTTAGTCGGATATTGATTTTTCTTAGGGCATTCATTAGAATAATGTCCTTCTTCATTACAAGTCCAACACCTGCATTTTTCTTCTCTATACCTTTGGGCAAATAATTTTTCAGGTGGTTTCTTTGTAGGTTTTAAAGTATTTTCCCAGGGAAAATCTTTTTTCCTTTTTTGCGTCCAAGAATTTTTATACTTCTTTTATATTTCTTTTTTATAGAAACTCTTTTTCTGTTTTCGTTTCGTATTCTGCAATGTCTAGTTTTCCCATATTTGATCTATATTTTCGCAGCAATTCTGCTAAGCGATTTAGAGCTTTTTTCTGCTATATCTAGTATCGCAGATTTTTTAATTTCATCTTTTGCTAATCTTGTTTGGCAAAAGCAAGACTATTTCTTGAATGACGTTTCCTTCGTTTTTTCCATCACTGAATAGTTAGTTCACTTATGATTGGTATTGTACATAAGAAGGCCAATCCATTGAAGAGTGTCACTATGGAATTTATATATATTTTTTTCATAAACACATGTGTCATTTCATCAAGATTACAAATATCTATGAGCTGACTTAGTTAGGTTTTTCCTAGCTTGTTCTTGTTCTTTGATTATTTCTTAAATCCATTGTTCGCCAGGTAGTCGATTCTACAAACATATATATAAGATATCTATCACGGAGTCGAAGAAATCTATCCATGAAATCTCGTTCCAATGTCTGTTTTACAAGACATTTGATATGCCTTCTGTTTTATGCACGATTAGAGTTTAAAACTGATTTGGCAGTTTGAAAATCGCTTATTGGTCCTGTAATATCAAGGATATTCGGTGACCATTCTCAAGGATTCTTTACTTCCGAATAGGTCAGAAAATACAATCTAGATTGAGTATGTTCTATAGCTCCTGAAGAAGGAGTTTTTTTTATTTGGGAATTCCTTTATGCATAGGCATTCTGAATTCAAGTTACCAGATTTATTTTTGGAGGATTCTCCTTTCTAAATTCGGATTTTTCCTTTTTGGTTTTTTATTTTTTCAGTTTCAATAGGTAGTTCTTCATCCGAGTCGGACTCAGTTTTGGTTCTTCATTTTGATCTGTTATAGATTGAAAAATTGTTTTAGGAAGTAATTTTCAATTCTTAGAGGGTTTACTTTGACTGTTGTTCCAATTCATTTTCTTCGTATGACAAGAGTTTTATTTAGATGTTATCCAATCAATCTATGTTATTGAATAAAAAAGTCTCAAATGAGAAAAATACTCCATTCTTTTGTTTTAAAGGACAACATTTCTTGTTTTTCTTTTTGGTTTAGCTAACGGGTTTTTAGCGCATGTTTGTTTTTTTAAGCTTTCCATTTTAGGTTCTGAAGATCCTAAATTGGGTGGTGAAAACCTGTTTAAACCTTTATAGCTGGTGGTAGCTTAGGTTCTTTAGGCATATTTTTTAATGACTTAAAATTTCTTGTCATTATTATTTATTAATTCACTTATGTCATGATTAACTATTAGCAAGGTTTGTTCAATGCCGTTTTATATTGATAATTTTTTTCAAGTAAATTCAATAATTTTGACTACTTTGTTTTATTTCAAGGAGTCATAACTTACGGTTTTTGAATGCTGCCATTTATTCACCAATAACTCGGTTGAGTTGATCTTGGATTTTGTTTAAAGCAGTAGTGAGATTATGAATTTCACTTTCTGTAACTTGAGGTTCTATGTTGAAGTTCTCAAGATTGTTTATAGATGCTTCGAGTCTGTCGACTTTAGCATTTAAATCTTTGAGTAACTTAATGTATTTACTCAAGTCAATTTCTATGTCCTTTTGGAGTCGATACCAAAAATTTTGTGTGAACTAAAACCTTAGGTTTTGAGGATTTTTCACTTTGATCTTTATCTAACCAAAGAAGATGGGATTGGAGATTCCTATCCAATTCTTCCCACAATCCGATTAATATTGTTAGTTGAGTTTATAACGTTAGCAAACGTCTAGATTAGCAGTGCTAAAACGTATTATCTAGAATTGAATCAATTCCTTCATCTAGTTTTTTAAAGTTAAGGATTTTTCCTTTCTTGTATATGTGCGGGTAAGGCACAGTTAAAGATTTTGAACAACTCATCCGTGAAGGATTTTGTGTAAATCTTCTTTTAGAGAATCTATATTCTGAGACATTACTCTCATGCTTCTACTTATATTTGAAGAAGATGCTTCTCCAATAAAGAGGGGTTCCCAATGTGGAGCTTTAATTTCGTTTAACCTGAGTTGGTGGTTTTTGACCAATTAGTTTTTTATTTTTGCAATGTCATTGCCCAATGTTTCATCCAATAGGGTTTTTATGTAGCAAAATTTCTACCTTTAACACTACCTATTTCTTTAAGAGGTCCATCGATTTCGATATACTCTTCTCTTGTAGTCTAGCTGGAACTAATTCCAAAGCATATGCGACAAAATAGTGATGCTAAACACCTTGTTCCATGGTTTCGTAAATCTGATCTTCAAACTCATGTAACAAAGGCAAGGGTTTGATCTAAGTCTTTAGTATCTAAACTTATTCCATACTGTGGATAAACAGTGAACATAAATCTAGAGTAAGCAAGATTTCCTCTTGCAATTCCAAGGATGCAATCCTTTCTGGACTCAATTCTATTATCTAGGAGAGCCATTTTTATAGGAGTGTCTAGCCACTTCTAAATTTCTGATTTAATTAAAATTTTTGAACTGCTCCTAAAATGGACGCAACAGATTTTATTTTTGCTTTAGAATTTAGTTTCGATAAACTCCTTGTTTAGTTCCATCCTTATAATTAAGGGTAAGTAAAACAGCTCCGGTTGTTTTGGAAATGTCCATCATGCATTTCTTTTGAGTTAACAAAATAATAAATTTCATTTTTTCGTTTTAACAAAGGATTTAAAATTCCCAATGATCTAGGGATTTTGAAAGCTTGTTCTTTGTTTAACAAAAGTTTTTGTTTTGAAATTTTATTCAAAAGGTCTTGTTTCATCATAAGACTAACATCAAATCCATGTCGGGATTCCGAAAAGGAAATTCGATGGTTTTCATCATCTTCTTGAGAAGAATGATCCGGACTATTAGTCAAAGAGCTCATTGTTCATGGCTCTGATACCAATAAAACGCGGACAAAATTTTTTTATTAAAGGAGTCATGAAGTCCTTTATCAGCAACAAAAACAAGAAGAAAAGAATTCATTCCTGTAGTGTCTTTATACTTGTAGTCATGAAGTCATTTATCAGCAACAAAAACAAGAAGAAAAGAATTCATTCCTGTAGTGTCTTTATACTTGTAGGGCAGCAGCTCTTTGCCTAAAGATCTTTAGACGTTCTTGCAAACAAATTTTTGTTTGTTTTTCCTGTAGTGTCTTTATACTTGTAGGGCAGCAGCCCTTTGCCTAAAGATCTTTAGACGTTCTTGCAAACAAATTTTTGTTTGTTTTTGATGACTAATAACTCTCGCTATTGTCATTGGATGTTCATATCCCCTTTTTTCAAGGCTGGATTTATATCTATTGGTAAGTCTAAGGATAGATTTATCAATATCAGAAATATATTCTTTTGTTTCAAGAATTTCTTGTTGTAAATCTTTAAAAAGATTTTTTAGATGAACTGGATTAGTCATTTTGGGTTTTAAAAAAAAAAAGAATTTTTAAAGTTTTTATTTTCTTTATGTTTTATAAGAAAAGGATGTTATGTAAACATTCGAGATGTTTTTACTCTATATGAATAATTTTTATTTCATTGTACCTCACAACGGTGTTTGATAGAATAAAAGCCAGCCTGTCTTTTAGATGCTTTTGTCTTTTTCCCCACGGCCATCTGCCTTCTTGGTACTTGTTGACGGTTTGGCATCCAGACTCGTCAGATTATTAGGCCCCATCGTCGCCGTTAGAATAAGAAACATTGATTTTAATTCTATAATAGAGATTCCACTAATGAGGATCCTCATAATAAATTACAAATACCCTTTTTCAGGGTTTTTACTCACTACACATTTGAAAGATAATAAATTTTAACAATGCTAGTTTGTCTTAAGACTTTGGGTCCAAGACGGTATGCTACAACTCTGAAGGATGTGATCCTTTATTAGATGCAACAAAGGCATCAAACTTAACCTTGGGTAACTTTTTCAATTCATGGTTAAGTTAAGTTCATTACTAAAGGTAAAGTTCCTTTAATAAAGTAAAGTGGAATTATTGAACCACTTTGGCATATTTTTCTTTGCTTGGGGTCCATTAGGTAGGTGAACCTAATCTGATGAAGATTCGTCTTCAGTGGTAGGGACCTGCTTTGTTGAAGTGGAGGGACCGACTTCTTTTTCTTTTGACTCAATGCAATAATTACATGAGTGTTCTTCAAACAGCTGTCTCGCTTGTCGGCAATAAGCTTCCTTGGTAGTACCTTTGGCTTCAATTGTATTTTTGAGAAATGGGAGGCCAAATTGATTGAGAAGATTGATGTCTTCTTCTGTACTCGCTTTGTGGCTGACGATAATACAATGACTATCTGCATAATTTACCTTTTTATTTGCCTTGTTACTATTGATAGAAGGATTAATTCTGCAATTCATTTAAGACCTTGGTTTCTGGCCTTATTGGGGGGGACTGCTTCTAAGAACGGATTTTCTAATTTGTCTTCCATGACTTTAGAAAATTGTAGCTCCTTGTTTGGCTTTGCAAGCCCTATTTCCATAAAATGGTATGGAGAATAGTTTTCTTCATGATTCCAGTCTGGAATCGAACTAACTACTTTGACGTAGATAGGTTTGTCTTGAGCTTTTAGAACTTTCTTTCTAAAATGCTTGATTACTTCACTTATTGGTTTAGGAAATTCCTTAAGTTCCAATAAATTGTTGCTAGGATAGATGTTGGTTTGACGAGACCTGCTCTGAAATGCTTGGTAGATTAGTCGTGAAGCTGCTCCTTCATACGAAATTATACAACTCTTTGTGGTTTGTCTGTTTTATAGAATCTTTCATTATAAGTCATCTTGGCATGCTGCCTCTGTCTTTTTCCATAACTAATGAAATTCTTGGTAGTAAATAATTGGTATCAAGACCAATTGGTTCATCAGAATCTTGATTCTTTGATCTCGATGTTTCTTCCTTAATTTTTTCAATCTTTTGAACTAATTTGGGTCTGATGTAAGATCGGAATGTCCTGGTTTTTTTCACCGTGATCGCATGAAGGTGAAATTCCATTTGTGCGTGTTCAAGACTGCTGAACTTTTTATTGGTAGATTTGTCTTCTTGACAAATTCTATGGACTTCTCCCCAGTTGGTGTAGATACCAGCACGAGGACCTTTATAGATAACATAAAATCTTTCTTGATTAGACTTTGCTGCTTGTAAGTAGTTGGGTTTGAACACCTGTTCCTGCACAAGAGTGTTAGTTGCTAATTTTGTTATTTTACTTTTACCGAAAGTAAACGGATTAGCATAGGCTAATTTTAACTGATTAGGTCAGGAAGAACCAAGACAGTATTACTAAGGTTTTTTTAGCAAAACCTCAGCTTTCAACGGATTTGTTGAGTCTTTACCAGATGCCGTTTGCACTGGACTAGTTGCTGTTTTTAAGCTTTCGCTTTCCGGTACATCAATAACCGTTGTTGGAGTTTCTAGAACTCTTAGTTGTTCATTAATAGATTGTAACTCTATTAATAACATTTTTCTTCTTAAAATCAAATTTGCTTTGATTTCTTCCATTTGTAACTGGGTTTGTTACAATGATTTTTCTTTTCTCTCTCAACTCCCCCCTCTTTTATTGGTAGATTGATTTGTGTGAGAAAAACGTTGGCTGCAACGTTCTTTTTATAGAGCTCGTGAGGAGCACTGATGTCATGGATGACGTCAATTGTTTTTGAAATCACGTGTGAGGCAATCTGCCAACACATTTTTATTTCCTGGCAAATGTTCAGTTTTGAAAGAATAGTGACTGAACCAAGCCTGCCATCTTACTAGACGACCTTGTTTACTATCACCTGCAATGTTAGTTCGTAGGAAATAGGTAAAGTTTTTGTTATCTTCCCCACCAGAAAAGTTACTGGGTAAGACTAAGCACAAAAATTTGAAATGACTTTTTTTAACCGCCAGTAATCTTTTTCGTGCTATGGAATTTCTTTTCTTCGGCTTGGAAGCTTACCCAGAAGTGTAACCTGCAAATTTTTTCAATTGTTGTCTGGGTTTTTGCCCTTTAAAATTCTCCCCATATTTCCTTCTGACGCATCAGTTTCAATTATAAGAAAATCTTCGTTTGAAGGAAGATATAGTTTAGGAAAAACTGTCAAAATTTTCTTAATCTTTTTGATATAGTCGGTGTCGGACTGAGTCCAGTTCCAAACAATATCCTTTTTGAGTTTTCCTGTAAAGGCCTGTCTCATTTTTGTCAAGTTTTTCAATCTATGTTTCAGCATAAGTTTAAAAACTCCAAAATCTTTGTAATTGTTTTGTCTTCTAAACATCTGGAAAATTATGTAATGTTCTAAAATGTGTTTTTGTGGACTATGAGTCCCTTGATCTATTTCGAGACCAAAAAGTAAATCGTAGTTTAAAAAGAAAGGCTGTTTCTTTGAAAGGATTATACCATGTTTAGATATTGTTTAGGACTTCTAAAACGTGAATATAATGTTTTTTCTTCGTTGTCACGGAAGACAATTATGTCATCACATAGACTTACAAAATTTTTTCTAGTCCACGCAGTGCATTTTGCATATGGTCTTTGAAAATACTTGGGGCTTGTTTAAGGCCAACAGGAACTACTTTTCCATTGAAAATGTCCCACTAGACAAGTGGAATGCATAAGTAACTGTGATTGCTTCATCTAGCAAGACTTGCCCAGAATCCAAAATTTGCAATCAAAACTGAGAATATACTTTTTTTTCCTCTTAGGAGGGTTAAAAGTTCTTGCAGTAGGAGATTGTGAGATCTCCAATAGTGGCTTCGTTAATCATTTTTTGTATTACAACCATTCTTTTCGTCCTTTTCTTTTTCAGCTTTCATTTCAACAAAAAGGCTGGTGACATATGAGGAGATTTTGAGTTGACAATAACTTCATATTAAGAAGTTCGTCGATTTGTTTTTGTGAATTCAATCCCTGTCTTGTTGGAGAATAGCACATATTTGATCTAACGACCGTATTAGGATCAATGAGTTTAATTGTTGCTTTCATCCATACCTTGTGTCCTTTTGAGGATCAAAGGAATTTCAAGCATACTTAATCTAGAATTTCTTCATGATTTGTATTTATTTATTTGTAAAAAGATTTACATTCTTTATCTTTTCCTGAGAAATGTTTGTTCCCGGAATTTGTTTTGATCTTGAATCTTATTTCATGGATTCAAGAAATTTGGTTGTCCTTGACTAAAGGCTTTGGTGACCTTATTTTTAGATTATTATCAGTTCATCGTTAAGAAATGAAAGCAATTCTATCATCCATTGAACAAAAGTCCCAATATTGACGAAAAGTTATTACCTAAAATTAGGTCAATTACTAAAGAATCTTGTTGGTTAGATTGTTGGTATGTTAATTTCCGTATCCGAGGAGAGTTTGAAGGAAATGTTCCTACAAACTTGGTTTACTTTTTATAGTATACCATTGCCATGGGGTAGCAATGATTCTCTTGGTGAGTTTTCCCAGAAAGTCATGTGGAAAAACAATTTACTGACTAAGGCAAAGAGATGCTCCAGGGTCAATGTAGCAATGTAGCTTATAATCATTAAAGCCTTAAATTTAATTTTTCCTTAGAATTATATATTGAGTTTGGATTTGATTATGTTTCTAACTGAATCCTCGTGTTTTTGAAGATTACAAACAAATAATGTTTTCTGTTTTCTCCCCTCTCCATGAAAATGGGATAATTGATTTTAGTCAGATGATTCATCATCAGATGATGAAGAAGACTTGTCAGTGACAATAATTTCCCTTTCTTTTTTAAACAAAAAACATCTTTTCGTCTTCATAGATAATCTTCTATGGTTCCATATCCATTTAAGAGTGCAAATTCTGCACATTTTTACTTTAGTCGGATAGTGATTTTTCTAGGCATTCATTTGAATAATGTCCTTCTTCATTACAAGTCCAACACCTGCATTTTTTCTTCTCTTTACCTTTGGAGCAATAGTTTTCAGGTGGTTTCTTTTTGTAGGTTTAAAGTATTTTTCCCGGGAAAATCTTTTTCTGTTTTGCTTCAAGAAGTTTTATACTTCTTTTTATATTTCTTTTTATAGAAACTCTTTTTCTTATCGTTTCTTATTCTGCCAATGTCTAGGTTTTCCATATTGACTATATTTTCGCAGCAATTTTGCTAAGCGATTTAAGCTTTTTCTGCTTATATCTAGTATCGCAGATTTTTGTAATTTTTCTTCTTTTGCTAATCTTTAGTTGCAAAAGCAAGACTATTTCTGAGATGACGTTTCCTTCGTTTTTCCTCATCTCTGAATATTTGTTCACTTATGATGGTCATTTCATAAGATAGGCGTCAATCCATAAGATGTTCATCTTGATGGAATTTTATATATATTTTCTTCATAAACACAAGTGTCTGCATCAAGATTACAAATATTTATGAGCTGAACTCTAGTTAGGTTTCGTCAAGCTTTGTTCCTTGTTCTTTGATTATTTCTAAATCATGTTTCCATGGTTAGTTTTTTTTGTTCCCCCTTTCCTACAAACATAGTATATAGGATATCTATCCGGAGTCCGAAGAAATCTATTTCCATGAAGATCGTCTTCCATTGTGGCTTGTATACACAAGACTTTTGGATATTGCCTTCGTTTTATGCTCGATTAGAGGTAAAACTGATTTGGCAGTTTGAAAATTCGTCTTGATTGGTCTGTAAATATCAAAATATATTTCGTGACATTTCCTCAAGGATTCTTTTTCTTTCCGTTAGTCAGAAATACTATCTAGATTGAGAAGTTTATGGCTCCTGAAGAAGAGTTGTTTTTATTTTGGAAATTCCTTTATGAATAGGCATTCTGAATTCATAGTTCCTAGGATTTATTTTGGAGGATTCCTCCTTTTCTATAATTCGGATTTTACTTTGTTTATTTTTTCAGTTTCGAAATGGTAGTTCTTCATCATAGTCGACTCAGTTTTTGGTCTCCCCATTTTTTTAATCTGTTATAAGTACTTGAAAAAATTTGTTTAGAAGGTATTTTTCAAATTCTTGGGGTTTTTTCTTTGAGACGTTGTTCGCATTCATTTTTCTTCGTATGACAAGAGTTTTATTAGATGTTGATCACAAATCATCAACTGTTATAGAAGAAAAAGTCTCAAGATGAGAAGAAATACTCAGTCTTTGTTTTTAAAAGAAAACATTTCTGTTTTCTTTTGGTTTGCTAAACGGGTTATTAGCGCTTGTTTGTTTTTTAAGCTTGTCATTTTAGGATCTGAAGAACCTAAATTGAGGTGGTGAAAACCTGTTTAAAACCTTGTAGCTGGTGGTTACTTAGGTTCTTTAGGCATAATTTTTAATTGACTAAATTTCTTTGTCATTATTATTTATTAATTCATCTTATGTCATGATTACTTTAAGCAAGGCTTTGTTTCAATGCCGTTTTTTAATTGATAAATTTTTCAAGTAAATCAATAATTTATTGGCCTGACTTTTGTTTTATTTTCAAGGAGGTCAGTACTTCGGTCTTTGAATGCTGGCCATTTAAATCTCCAATAACTCGGTTGAGTTGATCTTGGATTTTGTTAAAGCAGTAGTGAGATTATGAATTTCACTTTCTGTAACTTGGAGGTTCTATGTTAAGTTCCCTCAAGATTTTTTATAATGCTTTCGAGTCCTGTCGACTTTAGCATTTTAAAGTCTTTGAGTAACTAAATGTATTTACTCAAGCTATTTCTATGGTCCTTTTGGAGTTGATACCAAAATTTGTGAACGAGAAACCTTAGTTTTGAGTGAATTTCACTTTGAATCTTTACTAAGCCCAAAGTAAGAGGGAGTTTGAGATTCCTATCCAATTTCTTCCACAACTGATTTTATGTTAGGTTTGAGTTATAACGTAGCAACGCAAGGATTACAGTGCAAAAACGTTATTTTCTAGAAGTTGGATCAATTCCTTCATCTAATTTTTTGAAATTTAGGATCTTTCCTTTCCTTGTAAAATGTGCGGGTAAGGCATAGGTAAAGAGTTTTGAACAACTCCATCCGTGAAGGATTTTTGTGTAAATCTTCTTTTAGAGAATGCTATATTCTGAGACATAACTCTATGCTTTTATTATATTGAAGAAGATGTTTTCTCCAATATGAGGTGTTTCTCTTATATGGAGTTTATTTCTTTTAACTTGAGTTAATGGTTTTTGACCAATTAGTTTTTTATTTTTAGCAATGTCAATTGCCTAATCTTCATCAATAGGTTTTAAGTATCACATTTGCTTACCTTTAACACTACCTATTTCATTAAAGAGTCATCCGATTCGATATACTCTGTCTACCTTGTAGTCTATGATGTTGATGACTAGATGTCAAAGCATATCGACTAAAATAGTGATGCAAAACACCTTGTTGCCTGTTTCATAAATCTGATCTTTCAAACTACAGTACAAAGGCAAGGGTTTGATCTAAGTCTTAGTATCTAAACTTATGCCATACTGTTGATAAACATGAACATAAACAGATAAGCAAGATTATCCTCTGCAATTCCAAGACATTCCTTTCGGGACTCAATTCTATTATCTAGAGAGCCATTTTTATAGGAGTGTCTATGCCACTTCTAAATTCTGATTTAATAAAATTTACTGCTCCTAAATGGACGCAACAAAATTTTATTTTTGACTTTAGAATTTATTTTGGATAAACTCATGTATTTATTTTCATCCTTATAATTAAGGGTAAGTAAAACAGCTCGCCGGTGGTATTCGGAAATGGCAACATGCATTCTTTTGAGTTAACTAAAATAATAACATTTTCATTTTTCGTTTTTAACAAAGGATTAAAATTCCTAATGAATCTAGGGATTTTGAAAGCTTGTTCTTTTGTTAACGAAAAGTTTTGTTATCAGGTATGTGTGCTTGTTTAGGATTTTTGTTTTGAAATTTTATTTAAAAGGTCTTGTTTCATCATAAGACTAACATCAAATCCATGTCGGGATTCCGAAAAGGAAATTCGATGGTTATCATCATCTTCTTGGGAAGAATGATCCGGACTATTAGTTATAGAGCTCATTGTTCATGGCTCTGATACCAATAAAACGCGGACAATAAATTTTTTATTAAAGGAGTCATGAAGTCCTTTATCAGCAACAAAAACAAGAAGAAAAGAATTCATTCCTGTAGTGTCTTTATACTTGTAGGCATGAAGTCCTTTATCAGCAACAAAAACAAGAAGAAAAGAATTCATTCCTGTAGTGTCTTTATACTAGTAGGGCACAGCTCTTTGCCTAAAGATCTTTAACTTCTTGCAAACAAATTTTTGTTTGTTTTTCCGGGAGTGTCTTTATACATTGTAGGGCAGCAGCCCTTGCCTAAAGATCTTTTAGACAGTTTCTTGCAAACAAATTTTTGTTTGTTTTTGATGGCTAATAACTCTCGCTATTGTCATCGGATGTTCATATCCCCTTTTTTCAAGGCTGGATTTATATCTATTGGTAAGTCTAAGGATAGATTTATCAATATCAGAAATATATTCTTTTGTTTCAAGAATTTCTTGTTGTAAATCTTTAAAAAGATTTTTTAGATGAACTGGATTAGTCATTTTGTAAAAGAATTTTTAAAGTTTTTATTTTCTTTATGTTTTATAAGAAAAGGATGTATAGTAAACATTCGAGATGAGTTTTTAACTCAAAATGAATAATTTTTATTCATTGTACCTTACAACGGTTTGATAGAAATAAAGCCTCCTGTCGTTTCATGCTTTTGTCTTTTCCCCACGCCATCTGCTTCTTTGTAACTTGTGGACGGTTTGCATCAGACTCTGTCACTATTATTATGCCCCTCTTCAGCCGTTATGAATAAGAAACTTTGATTTTATTCATAATAGAGTTCCTCAAATGAGGATACTCAGAATATATTACATAATACCCTTTTCAGGGTTTTTACTCACTACACATTTGAAAGATAATAATTTACAATGATAGTTTGTCTTAAGGATTTTTGGGTCCAAGACGGAATGCCTACAACTCTGAGAGGAGGTGATCCTTTATAGATGCACAAAGGCATCAAACTTAACCTTGGTTACTTTTCTATCATGGTTAAGTTAGGTCATTATTAAAGGTAAAGTTCCTTTAATAAAGTAAAGTGGAATTATAGAACCACTTTGCATATTTTTCTTTGCTTGGGCCATTAGTAGGGAACCTAATCTGATGAAAGATATCGTCTTCATGGTAGGGACCTGATTTGTTGAAGGGAGGACCGCATCTTTTTTCTTTTGACTCATACAATAGATGCATGAGTGTTCTTCAAACAATTGTCTTGCTTGTCGGCAATAAGCTTCTTTGGTAGTACCTTTGGCTTCGATTGTATTTTTGAGAAAAGGAAGACCAAATTGATTGAGAAGATTGATATCTTCTTCTGTACTATTCTTATGACTGATGATAATGCAATGACTATCTGCATAATTAACCTTTTTATTTCCTTCAGTAATTATTTGAAGGATAAGTTCTGCAATTCTTCTGAGACCTTGATTTCTGATCTTTTGGACTGCATCTAGGAACGGATTTGCTAAAACGTCAGTCATGACTTTAGAAAATTGTAGTTCTGTGTTTGGCTTGGCAAGCCTTATTTCCATAAAATGATATGGAGAATAGTTTTCTTCATGATCCCAATCGGGAACCGAGCTAACTATCTTGATATAGATAGGTTTATCTTGAGCTTTCAGGACCTTTTTCCTAAAATATTTGATTGTTTCATTTATTGCTTTAGGGAAATCCTTTATTTCCAATAAGTTGTTGCTAGGATAGATGTTGTTGACGAGACCTGCTCTGAAAGCTTGGTAGACTAGTCTTGAATCTGCTCCTTCAACGAAGTTATACAAACTCTTTGATGGTTTGTCAGTTGTATAGAATCTTTCATGGATGAAGTCTTCTTGGCATGCTGCACTGGCTTTGTTCCATAGCTGAACGAATTCTTGGTGGTAGACAATTGGCTCAAGACCAATTGGTTCTTCAGAGATCTTGATTCTATGATCTCGGTGTTCTTCCCATTTTCTGTCAATTTTTGGATTGATCTTTGGTCTAAGAAGGACAGGGTTTATCTTTGTCTTTTCACCATGTTCACCATGTATGTGAAATTCCATTTGTGCTTGTTCAATGTTGCTGAACTTCTTATTGGTAGATCTGTCTTCTTGGAAAATCTTGTGTACTTCACCCCAATTGGTGTAAATACCAGCACGAGGTCCTTTATAAATGACGTAAAATCTTTCTTGTTTAGACTTGGCTGCTTGTAAGTAGTCGGGTCTAAACGCCGGTTCCTGCACAAGAGTGTTAGTACCTAAACTTGTCATTTTGCTTTTACCGAAAGCAAACGGATTAGCATAAGCTAATTTACTGTTTAGGTTTGATGAACCAAGATCAGTATTATCTAGGCTTTTTAGCAAAACCTCAGCTTTCAACGGATTTGTTGAGTCTTTACCAGGTGCCGTTTGCACTGGACTAGTTGCTGTTTTTAAGCTTTCGCTTTCCGGTACATCAATAACCGTTGTTGGAGTTTCTAGAACTCTTAGTTGTTCATTAATAGATTGTAACTCTATTAATAACATTTTTCTTCTTAAAATCAAATTTGCTTTGATTTCTTCCATTTGTAACTGGGTTTGTTACAATGATTTTTCTTTTCTCTCTCAACTCCCCCCTCTTTTATTTTGGTGGATTGATTTGTGTGAGAAAAACGTTGGCTGCAACGTTCTTTTTATAGAGCTCGTGAGGAGCACTGATGTCATGGATGACGTCAATTGTTTTTGAAATCACGTGTGAGGCAATCTGCCAACACATTTTTATTTCCTGGCAAATGTTCAGTTTTGAAAGAATAGTGACTGAACCAAGCCTGCCATCTTACTAGACGACCTTGTTTACTATCACCTGCAATGTTAGTTCGTAGGAAATAGGTAAAGTTTTTGTTATCTGTCCGCACCAGAAAAGTTACTGGGGTAAGATAAGCACTAAATTTTGAAATGACGTTTTTAACCGCCAGTAATTCTTTTTCGTTGCTATGGTAATTCTTTTCTGCTGCTTTGAAGCTTCCAGAAGTGTACCTGCAAATTTTTTCATTGTTGTCTGGGGTTTTTGCCTTTAAAATTCCTCCCCATATTTCTTCTGACGCATCAGTTTCAATTATAAGAAAATCTTCGTTTGAAGGAAGATATAGTTTAGGAAAAACTGTCAAATTTTTCTTAATCTTTTTGATATAGTCGGTGTCGGACTGAGTCCAGTTCCAAACAATATCCTTTTTGAGTTTTCCTTGTAAAGGTTGTCTCATTTTTGCAAGTTTTTCAATATATGTTTCAGCATAAGTTAAAACTCCTAGAAATCTTTGCAATTGTTTTTTGTCTTCTAAAACATCTGGAAAATTATGTAGATGTTCTAAAATGTGTTTTTGTGGACTATGAGTCCCTTGATCTATTTCTAGACCTAAAAAGTTAATCTTAGTTTTAAAAAGATTGGCTTTTTTCTTTGAAAGGATTATACCATGTTTTAAGATAGTTTTTAGGACTTCTAAAACGTGAATATAATGTTTTTCTTCGTTGTCACTGAAGACAATTATGTCATCTACATAGACTGTACAAAATTTTTCTAGTCCACGCAGTGCATTTTGCATATGTCTTTGGAAAATACTTGGGGCTTGTTTAAGGCCAAAAGGAACTACTTTCCATTGAAAATGTCCATTAGGACAAGTGAATGCAGTAAGTAACTGTGATTGCTCATCTAGCAAGACTTGCCAGAATCCAGATTTGCAATCAAAACTGGAGAATATACTTTTTCCTCTTAGGAGGGTTAAAAGTTCTTGCATGTTAGGGAGATTGTGAGAATCTCCAATAGTGGCTTCGTTAATCTTTTTATAATTAACAACCATTCTTTTCTTTCCTCTTCTTTTTTCAGCTTCATTTTCAACTAAAAAGGCTGGTGACATATGAGGAGATTTTGATTGGACAATTAACTTCATATTAAGAAGTTCGTCGATTTGTTTTGTGAATTCAATCCTGTCTTGTGGAGAATAGCACATAGGTTTAACTCTAACGACCGTATTAGGATCAATGAGTTTAATTGTTGCTTTCATCCATCCTTTAGTCTTTTGAGGATCAATAGGATTTTCAGAGCATACTTTATCTAGAATTTCTTCAATGATTTTGTATTTATTTATTTGTAAAAAGATGTTACATCCTTTTATATTTTCCTGAGAAATGTTTGTTCCCGGAATTTGTTTGATCTTTGAATCTTTTTTCATGGATTCAAGGAAATTTGGTTGTCCTTGACTAAAGGCTTTGGTGACCTTTTTTATTATTATCAGTTCATCGTTAAGATGAAAAGCAATTCTATCAATCCATTGAACAAAAGGTCCAAATAGTTGACAAAAGTTATTACCTAAAATTAGGTCAATACCAGAATCTTGTTGGTAGATTGTTGGTATGTTAAATTCGTATCCAGAGAGTTTTAAGGAAATGTTCCTACAAACTTGGTTAATTTTTATAGTATCACCATTGGCAATGGTAGCAATGATTTCTCTTGGTGAGTTTTCCCATAAGTCATGTGGAAAAACATATTTACTGGCTAAGCAAAGAGATGCTCCAGTGTCAATGTAGCAATGTAGCTTATATTCTTTAAAGCCTTTAAATTTAAGGTTTCCTTGAATATATATTGAGTTTGGATTTGTTATGTTTCTAACAGAATCCTCGTGTTTTTGAAGATTACAAACAAAATGTTGTCTGTTCTCCCCCTCCCATGAAAATTGGGATAAATTGATTTTATTCTGATGATTCATCATCAGATGATGAAGAAGAATTGTCAGTGACAATAATTTCTTCTTTTTTAAGACAGAAAACATCTTTTTCGTCTTCATAGATATCTTCTATGGGTTCATATCCATGTAAAAGTGCAATTCTACACATTTTTACTTTAGTTGGATATTAATTTTTCTTAGGGCATTCATTTGAATAATGTCCTTCTTCATTACAAGTCCAACACCTGCATTTTTTCTTTTCTTTGCCTTTGGGGCAGTATTTTTTAGGTGGATCTTTAGTTGGTTTAAAGTATTTTCCTGGGGAAAACCTTTTCCTTTTTTGTTTCCACGAAGTTTTATACTTCTTTTTAAATTTCTTTTTATAGAAACTCTTTTTCTTATCGTTTCTTATTCTGCCAATGTCTAGATTTTCCATATCGACAATATTTTCGCAACAACTCTTGCTAAGTGATTTAAGCTTTTTCTGCTTATATCTAGTATCGCAGATTTTTGTAATTTCTTCTTTTGCTAATCTTGTTGCGAAAGCAAGACTATTTTTTGAGATGACGTTTCCTTCGTTTTTCCATCTCTGAATAGTTTGTTCACTTATGATTGGTATTTTCATAAGATAGGCTTCAATCCATTGAAGATGTTCACTTAATGGAATTTTGTATATATTTTTCTCATAAACACATGTGTATTCATCAAGACTACAAATATTTATGAGTTGAACTCTAGTTAGATTTCTCCTAGCTTGTTCTTGTTCTTTGATTATTTCTAAGTCTTTGTTACCATGGTAGTCGATTCCTACAAACATAGTATATAGGATATCTATCACAGAGTCGAAAAAATCTATTCCATGCAGATCTTCGTTCCATTGTGCTTGTTTTACAAGACTTTGGATATTGCCTTCTGTTTTGTGCTCGATTAGAGTTAAAACTGATTTGGCAGTTTGAAAATCGTCTTGATTAGTCTGTAAGATAAGGGATATCTCCGTAGACCATTTTTCAAGGATTCTTTTTCTTTCTGTTAAGTCAGAAATACAATCAAGATTGAGTATGTTTATAGCTCCTGATGAAGAGCTGTTTTTATTTGGAACTCCTTTATGTAGAGGCATTCTGAATTCATAGTTCTTAGAATTATTTCTGGAGGACTCTCCTTTTTTATATTCAGATTTTACTTTGTTTATTTTTTCAGTCTTGAATGGTAGTTCTTCATCTGAGTCGGACTCAGTTTCGGGTTCTTCCATTTTGTGATCTGTTATAGTATTGAAGAAATGTTTTGGAAGGTATTTTTCAAAATCTTGAGGGTTTTCTTTGAACTGTTGTTCGCACTCATCATTGTTGTATGACAGGAGTTTTATTAGATGTTGGTCACAATCATCTATGTTATTGAAGAAAAATTCTTCAAGATGAGAGGAAACACTCATTCTTTTTTAAAGGTAAACATTTCTTGTTTTTCTTTTGGTTTGCTAAATGGGTATTTTAGCGCTTGCTTATTTTTTAAGCTTTCCATTTTAGGTTCTGAAGATCCTAAGTTGGGTGGTGAAAACCTAGTTAAACCTTTATAGCTAGTGGTAGCTTTAGGCTCTTTAGGCATATTTTTTAATTGACTTAAAATTTCTTTGTCATTATTGTTTATTAATTCACTTATGTCAGTGATTACTTTCGCAGAGGCCTGTTCAATGCCGTTTTTATTGATAATTTTTTCAAGTAAATCAATAATCTTTGACTGACTTTGTTTTATTTCAAGGAGGTCAGTACTTACAGTTTGAATGCTGGCCATTTATTCACCAATAACTCGGTTGAGTTGATCTTGAATTTTGTTAAGAGCAGTAGTAAAATTATGAATTTCGCTCTTGGTTACTTGAGGTTCTATGTTGAAGTTTTCAAGATTATTTATAGATGCTTCGAGTCTGTCGACTTTAACATTTAAATCTTTGAGTAATTTAATGTATCTACTCAAGTCAGTTTCTATGTCTTTTTGGAGTTGATACCAAAATTTATTGAACGTAGAAATCTTAGATTTTGAGGTTTTTTCACTTTGATCTTTACTGAGCCCAAAGTAAGATAGAAGTTTGGAAATTCCTAACCAATTTCTTCCAACAATTTGATTGATATTGTTGGTTGAGTTTACAACGTTAGCAACGCTGGGATTAGCAGTACTGAAAACGTACTTTCTAGAAGTTGGATCAATTCCTTCGTCTAATTTTTTGAAATTTAGGATTTTTCCTTTTTTGTATATGTGCGGGTAGGGCACAGTTAAAGATTTTGAACAGCTCATCCGTGAAGAATTTTATGTAGATCTTCTTTTAGAGAGTCTATATTTTGAGACATTATTCTCATACTTTTACTTATATTTGAAGAAGATGCTTCTCCAATGTGGGGTGTTTCTCCTATGTGGAGTTTATTTCTTTTGACTTGAGTTGATGGTTTTTGACCAATCAATTTTTTATTTTTAGCAATGTCGATTGCCCAAGTTTCATCAATAGGTTTCTTTTTGTAGTCTATGCTGTGATGACTGGATGTCAAAGCATATGCGACTAGATAGGTGATGCTAAACACCTTGTTGCCTGGTTTCATAAGATCTGATCTTTCAAACTCATGTATAAAGGCAAGGGTTTGATCTAGGTCTTTAGTATCTAAACTTAACCCATATTGAGGATAAACAGTAAACATGAATCTAGAATAAGCAAGATTTCCTCTTGCAATTCCAAGGATACAATCCTTTCTGGACTCAATTCTATTATCTAGGAGAGCCATTTTTATAGGAGTGTCGATGCCACTTCTAAATTCTGATTTAATTAAAATTTTAACTGCTCCTAAATGGACGCAACTAATTTTGTTTTTAATGTCAGAATTTATTTTTGATAAGCTTTTGTTTATATAATCTTGCAATTATTTTCTTCTTGGCAAGTCAAACGAACCAATCAAAACAACGGGATAAATAACGAATTGTTTTTTTTTGTGAGAACCTGTTACAAATAGATGGAGAAGAGAATGAGATATAAAGAAAAATTAGGAGATGATCAATTTGGCTCTTGATACCATATTAAGAATATAATTGGCTTTCATTCATTAACCATTATAATATATAATCTCTTTTAGATCATTTTAGATGCAACATAGGTGGGCTAGGCCTAACAAACTTAACAAAGCCCATAATCATTAATAAATCTAATGTCTAACAGTAATGTTAAGAGCGTTTGTTTTTTTCGGATCATTAAGAGGCAATAAGAGGCATAAACCTCTTACTGAATTAGATGTGAAGGAGGTGTCTTAACACCTCTTATTCTCTTTTTTTTCTTACTATTTTTGTTTTTTACTTTGTTGTGATTTTTTTTATTTTGGTGTTTTTTTTTCATTTCTTGATTTTTTGTTTCTTTTTTCACCTTTGTCTTTCGTATTAAAAGTATTGAATAGAATAATTGCATATGTTTTGTTAGATAAAGAGTGTATAAGATGATATGTGTCAACTCACATTTTGTTCAAATTGAAGGATACAGTTTCGGACTCATACATAACTATTCTAGCGCGACTCATTCATTAATCGTTTTAAGAAGTTCAATTCAAACTTTAAATTGATTATATTATAAAATTTGTTTTTTTATTTAATGAAGTTTATTTCTTGTGCGAATGCAATCGTTTTATATTTAAATTGTAAAAACTATAGTTTAACACATCTAGACATTTTTACCAAAACAAATAGTTTTATTTCATTCAGATTCAGATTTCTCAATCACTTATTCAGATTATGATGGAAATCAGATTCAGATTTTATAACCGAATATTATGATTCAGATGTGTGAATCAAATTCAGATTTAGAGACTCTTAATAAACAAACAACTCCTTAATGTGACATTGTATATTTATTTGGATTTGATTATTTGTATATAAGGTGTTTGATGAAATGCTTATTGTTAAAGATTTGTTTTTTTGTTGTAAAACCGGTAACTTTCTTATTAGGATTGATTTTATTATTGAGTTATTAAGGAAAGAAGAGGAGGAAGAGGATAAAATGTGGTTGTGAGTTTGCTTTCGAATACGTCGAGAGTCTTCCAGTGAGGGTCGGGCCGATGTGAATGTGAATGTTAAACTTGATTGTATCTGTTACTTCTTTGTTAATTCGACTTTTATTCTAATGTTACCAAGCTCTATTCGTCGACGGCAGCTCATAAGAGAATGTTATATACTTTCCAACATTGAGCCTAAACGAATCAAAGTTTGGTTTCCAAACAGAAGGTATCATCTCAAGCTCTTGATATTGACACATTCCATTAATCTTAGGGAGTGTGTTTGGTATTTCATTTGCAGATTATAGTAATACACATTTGACAAGCCAAACGACGCCGTTTTTGGCGTCTAGAACAGTAAAATGAACAGTACCCGGCCCACTGGGCTCGGGTACTGTTCATCGGCCAAAAAAAAAAAAAATTATTATCCCGCTCTCCTTCTTTGGCCAAAAATAAGAAGAAAAAAAATTACGGGACGTATCATTTTTAACTATTTACGGCTTTCTATCGGCCTGGGCCAAAAAAAAAAAAAAAACGCGCAATTGCCATTTAATATAAGAACAAAAGAAACTATCAAACATGAGACCGAAAAAATAAACCCGCACAAAATAATATGAAAAAAAACTCATTTTACTACGTCGTTTTTTACTTGCTGCTACAGTAAAATGAACAGTACCCGACCCACT
>BQNB010044362.1:0-42724 GCA_026074375.1 Tanacetum coccineum | reverse complement strand
AGATATCCGTTCCTGCACAACACAATTAGCAAAACAAGCATATATTTGGCATTTTAAGTCCGTTTTTGGTTATTTTAGCTCGTTTTTAAAGGTAAAAGGTATGTGTAATTAAACACATACCAATCACCAATGCTGGTACGCACACCCATTCCTACAAACAAACATGGATATGTAGTTAGTACACACAACAATGACAAACTATTTTGTTTACACCAACGAAAACAAAACCGAAGTACAAATGTTTCTTCTTCCATGCAAGACTAACAAAACATACCTTTGTAAAACTCTCCAACTCAACACCTACGAAAATATTTAGGAATAGTAAGAGTTTTTATGGTTTTGAAGGAGATCGTCAAAGGGGAGAGGAAGAGAGCAATATTTAAATATTTATGGAACTGCCCTCCTTTCAAGCCCTATTTATAGGCAAAGAGAACAAGTCAATGGGCTACACTTGGCATGCCCATTGGATCCAGAAAATATATTTAAGGCGTGTGAACCTCATCCTAGAAAGGCGCGAGTGTAGGCTGACGTCAAGCACAGTTGAAGGGACGAGTCAAAACACCCCGCCCAATAAATGACTGGATGACGTAACCTACATAAAGGTGGTAGTAAAACATCAAATCCTAAGGATATGGAATCATTCCATATAGGGGATTTTCTAGTCTTTCCCACATAAAGCATTAACTCCCACATTTTCTCAATACATGTCTGATTCGATGAAAAATAGTCTATATATAATTAAATATATATCCTAAATATCTCAAATTAATTATAGTTGATTTCAAGATTTTTTACTATATATATAATTTAAATATAAATATATAATAAGTAGTCCCAAAAATATCAATAATAAAAGAGTGGGTAAGAATTCCGAGAGGCATTTTAAAAGGATAATTACTTTTACCCAAAGTAAAATCCCTAAAAACCTTCCCGGGTCGTTTCCCAACGAGGCGTGAATTTGAAAATCGAGAATCGGTATGGGGAACAATGCTTGAATATCACAAATTTTGATTTGGTTTTCTATTTCTACGAATATAAATGCAAAAACATGTAAAAACGAGCAACGAATAAGGAAATTAAAACTAAATACTAAAAACGTTAACGGGAATTCTAAAAAACGCACCTAAATCCTAAAATGCAAAATTTAAAGCCTAGGAATGCAAATTTAATTTTTATAAATCCTAAATAATAAAAGAAAATTTTAAAAAAAAAAGAATTATATTTTTTTGATTTTTATTTTATTTAATATGAATTAAAAACAGTTTTAAAGAAAATTAATTATTAAAAATAGTAAACTAAAGTATAAAAATCTGGAAAAATGGCTAAAAATACTTTGGACTATAAGGTATTTAAGAAAAATAAGAACTGTTGTGACAGCTTATTGAATAAGCTGGTAAAAAGAAAATAAGGGCTGAATGGTAAAAAGCTTAAAAGGTGTTAAAAGAATATTATGTGCAAAGTAAAACGAAAAAGACCCAAGGGCGCTGGTGGTAGTGTGTGTTGTGTTGAGGTGTTATAAAGGTTGAGTGGGTAGAGGTCAGGGGTTCGAGCCTTGCTCACCCCTGACTTCCCTACTCTCTTTTTTTATTTTTTATTTTTGAAAATTTTGCTTTTTAGAAAAACTTTGCAAGACTAAAATAAGCAATTTTTGAAAAACAACTTTTTATGAAACTCAGATATAAGCTAGAAATAAGCAAAAACTGATTAGAAACAAAACACTTATATTTTTTTTTTAAACAAACTGCCTTGTAAATTTAAACTAAATAAGCTAAAACAGATTAAGCACTAACCCTAATAAGCTACTAGGAAATAAAATAAGCTAATCTAAATGAGCCATAAGCTCTAAATTCCTAAAAGGAAAATAAGCTAAAATCTGAACTAAAACAGCACAAGTAGGCACTTTTACGCTTATTTTTTAAGCACTTAATGGATCTTTATGGCTTAATGACTCACAACACCTTAAAGCTTATCCTATAAGCTATCTAAATCAACAATTAAAAAACATTTTAAAAATCAAATAAGCCATGAAAAAGCTAAAAGAAAAAGCTACTTTAGACAGATTACACTATTTTTTTGGTTTTCTTAAAAGGAAAATAAGCAATTTGCAGATTAAGAATAAGCTAGAAAAAACACTTTAAATTCCAAAATAAGCTCATACAGATGGACTTTAGACTAAGAACTACTTATGCAAGAGATTTTAGATTCTAAAACTTATTTTAACCTATCTAAATTTGCAATTGAAAATGAAATTTTTAGACTTAAAACTGAAAATGATCCTTGACAGATTATGACCAAACTTTTACAAAACTAAAGTAAACTAAGCAAAACTTATCCTACTGCATTTTAACACTAAAAACAACACAAACCAACACTATAAATCTGTTTTTAAAGTCCTTATCAAATAAGCTTATTTTAAAGTGATTTAACACCGCAGATTTAGACAACTTTTAGACAAAACCATAAAACTCACATATAAACTTTAAAACTTTTTAAAAACTGATTAACACAACTCAAAAGGGGTTGTTAAAGTTGGAATAATGACCCAAACAATTTTTAAACCATTTTTGACCCATTTTCCCTCTTAAACCAAACACCCCCTTAAAATCTCAAAAACCATTTTTTAAACTTAACAGATCCAATTAAGCATAGAAAAGTAAAAACAGAAGGAGCTATGATAGTAAAAGTCAAACAAGCAAGAAACTAAGGAGGATAAGCATTAATCAATAAGCTACCCTAATAAGCAAATATGACTAAAATGGATAGAATTTAAGAAAACTCAAACTAAACACCTATAAGCTATAAACTAAGTACATTAAGCTAAACTAAGGCAGAATGAACACAAATAAGCAACATTAAGCAATAATAAGCAGATAATAAGCATAAATAAGCAAATGAACAGTAAATAAGCTAAAAATGAAAATGAGAGTGTACCTTAGTCCTTTGCTTAAACAAGGACATAAATGCTCAAAAGAGCTTAATCAACAAAAGCTCTAGCTTATCTTATGATAAGCTGGTAAGTCATGGAAGCCTTTCTAATTTTGGCTTCCCTTCCTTAACACAATAAGTTAAGGTATTTTCATGGATACTTAATGGGATATTAAGAGCTTATAAGAGCTTGTTAAAGTTACTTGTAAAACAGAATAAGCTTAAATGCATAAAGGAAAACAAGTGTTTAAGACAGAATTTTAGTAAACATAAAAACTAAAATATTCATTAACTTAAAAAATTACAAGGCTTAAAATTTAAAAATACAATAAGTAAAGACAAATAATCTGTAAATAATTTAAAAGACAAGACTACACTACTCCTAAAACTACATACTCAAAACTAAAATAAGCTAGTCTATTTATAGCCGAATTCTAGCTAGCACTTGTGCTTGTTGTGTTTGTTGTGTGAGGAGCTTTAAAGCTTCCATCTCAGCCATCAAAAATTCGTGGTCACCGAGTAGATTGATCTAAGCCCTTGATTTTTTTGTCATTGTCCCATCAACGAATAAAAATTGAGAGGATTTCCAAGGTGGAATTGTTGGTTTGTGGTGAAGTGGGGTTCGTTTGAGGTTTTGGGATGAGAGTGATGGGTTTGTCGTGGTGCAGGGTCATATGAATGGGATGATGAATAGTAAAGTGTTGGCGGGAAAGGGTTGTTCTGTGTTTATGTTGCAATGAGTGTTAGGGGTAAGGGATGAGTGGTGTTAGGGTGTTGGGTATGAAGGGACCAAATGTGTTAGTCCTTAAGGACTTATGGTGTAAAGGGTTAAGTGGGTTTAGGGACTTGTGGTGTAAAGTAAAAAGGACTAAAGGTGTAAAGTTTTTAACTGGCTAACGGGGTTAAGGGTTAAACGGTTAAATGGAAATGGGCTTTATGATTGGGCCGGTTATAATTTAAAAGGGTTTAAGGCTTATTTATTTTGTAAGACTTTTTAGATAAAGTCTTAATGGGCTGTCTTGGCCTATTAATTTGGGTACGGGTTGGCCCAATAAGATTTCTTCGTTTCCGGCTTCGTCTTTGACCTTGACTTTTGTTGACTTTGACTTTTTTTTGCCCTCTTTCCAATCTCGTTCTTGGTTTTGTCGGTTTTTGCTTCGTTTTTGTCCTTTAGTGAATATCCGGTACCTGCACAGTATATATAGCAAAACATGCATATATTTGGCATTTTATGTTCGTTTTTAGTCATTTGGGGTCGTTTTATTAGGTAAAAAGTATGTGTAATTAAGCACATACCAATAGTATAGAGAGTATCTCGTTTGATATAAAAATTGCTTGAGGACAAACAATATTTAATCTCCCGGATGTCGTATCCCGACAAGAGTTGAATTTGAAGTTCGCAAAGGTATTTTGTTTGATGCTCGAATATCAAATATTTTGAATTTTGATTTTAATTCTACTAACGCAAAAGCAAATAAAGATAAGCTAAATTAACAATTAAAACTGTTGGGATTTCAGATTTGATGATTACAAAATAAATATAAGAATGAAACAAGATGGAAACATGAAGGACCAAAGTTGTAGTCAAAGAATACTACAAAAGATAAGAATTGAAAGATTTGGTCAAAGATAATGATTGAATAACTAATTGATTTTATCATTATTAGTTTCCATGTAAACCTTGACTCCTTATACTATAAAAGGAGGTCTAAGGTATGTAGTTTACACATCCATCCATAGAATAGAATAGCAGACTTCTCAATGAGAGTCTAGCAAAAGCGTGTGTGTGTACACGTTTAGTAGTAGTAGTAGTTAGTGTATTAGATAGTGATTGTAGTCTCATTTATTCTGATCAAATATAATGAAGGCTTCAATGTTTAGTAGTTAAACCTTGTTGAATAGCATTATTATTTTATTATTCCGCTGCGTATTAAGGATATTCGTTAAAAACTAATCTAGATGGGTAATCGATTAATATGGTATCAGATCTCTGGTGGACTGGGGATTATTAGGATTTACAAGGTTTCAGGTTTTATTACATGCCGTTTTAAGTCTGCTGCTGAGATTCAAGAAGAAGAGTTGCTTCCAAACAACCAGTTTGTTAATACTGTTAGCAGCAGAAACAGTTTGTGTTGTTTGATTTTTGACTCGGTTATGACCGAGTGAGCTCAGTCAGGTTTAACTCAAACCACAAACATAATACTCACATACAACTATCAAAAGATTATTTTATACTAAACACAAACTCAAATCATCTCCATCACACCATCACAGACTAAAACTTGAAATCTACAAAAACCAATCGAGTCAACTCGATAATAACCGAGTTGAACTCAGGAACACACCGACATCACACAACAACCGAAACAAGATCAAATCCCATCTGAACTTAACACCATCCTCTTCACAAATATTACGATCTCCATCACTACAATCATACTCAAAACAGACTCGAACCCATACACAAAAACAAATTAATGATCTCAGTTTCTTTATTTTTGTGTTACACAACAAAAGTCGTGACCTTTAGAAGATCAACACACGAAAAGACAACCATCGTCGATCTTGGACTCAAAATAAATAAGACTACTACCTGTTGGTAGGCGTACAGGTTATGGTTTGATGATCATGTTGATTTGATTTGGCAGCAGGTTATATGGTGTTTATTCTAATATTACAGCAGCAGGTTGCGAAGGTGTGTTTTACAAAGAACAGCAGGTATTAATCCTTGGTTTGATTCTGGTAAGTACTCATATTGGTTGACGTCACAAGAGTTTGGATTGTGATTCTATACGTGGATTATGGAAGTAAGTTTGGTTATGATTCACAAATAATGAGATAAGATCTGCTTTAAATAAGAATTTCCTGATTTTTAGGGATTGTGTTTGATCCTAGTATAACTTCCATATATACTGGTTAGTGGTTATTAAATGTGAAGTTAATACTGCTATCAATTTTGAGTTAGTACTGTCCATGTAAAACTTAGTACTACTTACAGATTTTTATTACTGCTCATGTATTGTCGCTGTATGGGTTAATACTGGTCATACGTTTTTAATACTGGTCGCTTCGTGGTTAATACTGCTCCTTCATGGTCAATTCTGCTAGTGTTAAGCGACAGTACAGTAACAGATCTTGTGTCACTAAAGGGTATAGGAGGAAGGAGCATAGGCCTTTATGACAGTTTTGCAACAGATTTGTGACAAGTTAGTGACATGATAGTGACAGCTTTGGGACAGAAAAAGTGTTGCTATTTGGTTTGAATGTTAATTCTGCTAGCATTACTCAGTTAAGTCTGCTAGGCTTATGGTTAATTCTGCTAGCTTTGTCCGATATGGGACAACACGGACGCGTTTGGATCTCGAACAATGATGAAATAGTGGCTCGTTTTTGGGATTATTTTGAAGAAAATTGGTTATTGCCTATTTGATGTTGTAGTTGGGTTTCACAGGTGCGTGTCTTATCATATCTTAAAGTATAGTTTTGCAGGCTATGACTTTTAAAGATAACTTGTTTGTGCTTAATTGTTGGTGACGAAGACTTGATGAATCTAGCAAAGGTGTACGATCTACCTTATGATGCTTACTACGTACATTTGCTATCACTTTAAGGAGTTACGTTGTTGTGCTCAGTGTCTCATTTTATAGGATAAATGAGGATTTTGTCAAGAGATTGCGATCTACTTATATTTTGGTCTTGGTATAAGTTTGACGTCATGTGAATAGTGCAAGACATAAGACACAAGTTTGGGAAATTCTACTTCTTCAACATATGGGTTATACTCATTTTTCTTCATCAATAATTACCACTTGGAGCCTACTGAGTTCGAGATTCAAGAGATGGTTAGCATACTTTCAGGGGAAGCTTATTGTTAACATGTTTAACCATCTACATGTACCACTGAAGGGGAAATGTTTACAAGTTGCTCATCTACAGAAGACCCCTATTTGATGATGACAAAAAGGGGAAGAAGATTTGATGATTTGCAGCTTGATGATTCTTGGTGGTATAGCATGGATTAAGGGGAAGTTTCATTCGTATATCAACTTCAGGGGAAGTTCGTGCTTATTGGGTTTTGTCATTATCAACTAGGGGAAGATTGTTGGGAATTATATTTTGAGTTGATAAGACAAAACACGAATGAAACAAGATGGAAACATGAAGGACCAAAGTTGTAGTCAAAGAATACTACAAAAGATAAGAATTGAAAGATTTGGTCAAAGATAATGATTGAATAACTAATTGATTTTATCATTATTATCATTATTAGTTTCCATGTAAACCTTGACTCCTTATACTATAAAAGGAGGTCTAAGGTATGTAGTTTACACATCCATCCATAGAATAGAATAGCAGACTTCTCAATGAGAGTCTAGCAAAAGCGTGCGTGTGTACACGTTTAGTAGTAGTAGTAGTTAGTGTATTAGATAGTGATTGTAGTCTCATTTATTCTGATCAAATATAATGAAGGCTTCAATGTTTAGTAGTTAAACCTTGTTGAATAGCATTATTGTTCTTATTATTCCGCTGCGTATTAATGTTATTCGTAAAACTAATCCTAGATGGGCTGATCGATTCTCAACATATGGTATCAGAGCCTGGTGGCTCGTGATATCTAGGATTTACAAGGTTTTAGGTTTCTATTACATGGTTTCAAGTCTGCTGCTGAGATTCAAGAAGAAGAGTTGCTTCCAAACAACCAGTTTGTTAATACTGTTAGCAGCAGAAACAGTTTGTGCTGTTTGGTTTTTGACTCGGTTATGACCGAGTGAGCTCAGTCAAGTTTAACTCAAACCACAACCATACAACTCAACATAACAACATCAACAAGATTCATTCTATCCTAACAAAAAACTCAAATCATCTCCATCACACCATCACAGACTGAAACTCGAAATCTACAAAAACCAATCGAGTCAACTCGGTAATAACGAACTCAGGAACACACCGACATCACACAACAACAGAAACAATATCAAATCCCATCTGAACTTAACACCATCCTCTTCACAAATATTACGATCTCCATCACTACAATCATACTCAAAACAGACTCGAACCCATACACAAAAACAAATTAATGATCTCAGTTTCTTTATTTTCGTGTTACACAACAAAAGCCGTGACCTTTAGAAGATCAACACACAAAAAGACAACTCATCGTCGATCTTGGACTCAAAATAAATAAGATACCTACCTGAGACCATTATTCAATGATCTTGAAGTCAATAGTTACTTGGGTTCTTCTCTCGTGGGTCTATAGGAACAAGACGATTTATGGGTGTTTATGGGTGTCGCT
Organism: Tanacetum coccineum; assembly: GCA_026074375.1. NCBI lineage: Eukaryota > Viridiplantae > Streptophyta > Magnoliopsida > Asterales > Asteraceae > Tanacetum > Tanacetum coccineum. The sequence continues at coordinate 34,500 of BQNB010044362.1, read as the reverse complement.
TGATTTGAAAAGAAATTATAAGATGTTGTTGTCTATTGAGATTTATGGTAAGGTAAAGGGATTATTTTATTTTACCAAGATGTGGGATTTGTGATGCAATATGTTTGGGTTACTGTGAGTAAAAAAAATGAGAGAGGCAGAGGATTGAGGATACTGATTTAGGGTTAAGGTGTAGTCAGGATATTCAGTATTATTGTGTTATATCTGGTGGATTTTGGGCCACGTATAAAACAAATTGGGCTAATAACGGATTTGCTTAGGCCTGGTATTTGTATCATAATCAAATCAATGTAGGCCGGGTATTTCAAATGCTTATAGATTGGTCAGAGCATATGTTTATACTGCTCTTTGTTTATTTAGTGATGCCAACGTATTGAGTTAATACTGCTTGCCAAATGTTTGTACTGCCAGAATCTGTGACAGAATAGCAACAACTCAGTGACAGAAAAATATGTCACTAATGGCTTGGGAGGAAGGAGAATGCATTTTTGTAACAGTTTAGTGACAGACATTGTGTCGCAAACAGCAGGTCAGTGACAGTTTTGTGACAGTTTTAGGATAGAAAAAGCATCGCTAAATGGCAGTTTGGTTAATACCGCTCGCGTTGCTCAGTTTGTACCGTTTGGTTTGTCCGATATTGATAGTTGTACATAGCTTTTATCAGTATAGATAAATCAGGTGTTTTGAATATGCCGATAGTTGATGGAAACTACTTGGCCTCTATTTTTTGGGATTATTATGAAGAAAATTGGTTATTGCTTATTTGATGTTGTAGTTGATTTTCATAGTTTGTGTTCACCTCTCACTCATTATACTCAAATGGCGTAAACATTTTGAGGCTAACTTTTCGTTTGTGCTTAATTGTTGTGACGAAGACTTGATGAATCTAGCAAAGGTGTACGGATCTACAATTATGATTGGTGCCATTACTATAGTACATTTGCTATCACTTTAAGGAGTTACGTTATTGTGCTCAATGTCTCATATAGATGAGGATTTTGTCAAGAGGTTGTGGTCTACTTATACGTTTTCCAATTTGGTATAAGTTTAACGTCACGTAGATAGTACAAGATATAAGATACAAGTTTGCGAGATTCTACTTCTTTAACATATGGGTTATACTCATTTTTCTTCATCAATAATTACTACTTGGAGCCTACTGAGTTCGAGATTTAAGAGATGGTTAGCATACTTTCAGGGGAAGCTTATTGTTAACATGTTTAACCATCTACATGTACCACTTAAGGGGAAGTGTTCACAAGTTGCTTATCTATAGAAGACCCCTATTAGATGATTACAAAAAAGGGGAAGAAGATTATATGGTTGCCAGACTTATTATGAGTGGGTGACTTTTCAAGAAGATTGTTTTTTCATAAAGATATTTTGTAATATCAAATAGGGGGACGATTGTTTGGGATTTCAGATTTGATGATTACAAAATAAATATAAGAATGAAACAAGATGGAAACATGAGGACATTGTATTGTTAGTCAAAGAAAGTTTTTCAATTTTTTTGGTATTTTATATAATAAATTGAAAACAAAATATTTTTGTATTTTATGGTTTTTATAAAAGAAAATAAAAAATAACAAACGATAACTTCACGGGGAAGGATCTTCAAGGCACTAACTTCAAATGCGAAAATCGTACACCTTTCCTTGGCAGCGGCGCCAAAAATTTGATTCGATGACAAATAGTCTATATATAATTAAATATATATCCTAAATATCTCAAATTAATTATAGTATAGAGAGTATCCCGTTTGATATAAAAATTGCTTGAGGACAAACAATATTTTATCTCCCGGATGTCGTATCCCGACAAGAGTTGAATTTGAAGTCCGCAAAGGTATTTTGTTTGATGCTCGAATATCAAATATTTTGAATTTTGATTTTAATTCTACTAACGCAAAAGCAAATAAGATAAGCTAAATTAACAATTAAAGCAATTAAGATATTTAAGCATAAAATGATAACGAGAATTTAAAAACGCGACAAATTAAGCAAATAACACAAATTTAAATCCTAAAAATGCAAAATGCTAAATTTTAAACTTAAATGTACTAAAATAATTTTTAAAAAAGAAATTATATTTTTTTGTAACTTTTTTATATTTTTAAACAATTTAAAACACTTTTAATCTAGAAAATTAATAAAAATTACTAAACTATTTTATAAAAATTTGAGAAAATTTCTAAAAATGCTTAACACTATTCCTAAGGTTTCTAAAAAAAAATGAATTAATAAGCTCAAACCAATAAGCCAGAAAAGTTAGATAAGCTAAATAAGCTTAAAGGCTAAACTTACTATAACAATAAAAGGGTGCATACTTATAAATGAAAAAGTCCCCAGGGCAGTTGGTTGAGGTGTTGGGTGTGTGAAGGGGAGGTCACAGGTTCGAAACCTGTGGCCATTCTTTTTGACAAAACATTTTTTTTTTATTTTTGAAAAAGCTAAAATATAAATGAAAATAAGCTAATTTAATAAAAGGTCTTATAACTAAAACCTAAAAGATAAGCCAGAAATAAGCTAAAGAAAGTGGCAGCTAACTAAACTAAACTAAATGATTTTAAGCTAAACTGCTTGAGCTTTTAAGATTCAATAAGCTAATAGCAAACCAATAAGCTGAAAACAAAACAAATCCTAAACCTAATTAGCACTAATGAGCAAGAATAAGCTAACAAAATAAGCTGATAAGCATTTAAAAAGCAAAAAGACAGCAGATTCAAAATCAAACTTAAGAGGGCTTAACCAATACTTTTTAAGCTAACTTAATGAATTAATAAACAAAAGAAATAAGCTAAAAATCAAAACAGACAAAGCACTAAACTTAATAAGCATAAAAGATTCAAAATAAGCTAATAAAATAAGCTCAAAAGCACCAAAAACCTATAAGACAGCAGACTGTAAGGATGGACTTAAAAGACCTTTTGGACAGATTTTAAGCTACTACAAAAGCCAATTAAGCCAAGAGAAAAAGCCAAAGAACTTAAAACAAATTAAGACTAATACTTGCAGAACTCAAATAAGTTTAAATTTAGATCAAAAGCTAATCAATTAAGCTAGAAAAAGATAATGATTATGACAGACTATGCTACTTGTTTTTGGACTTTTTGAGTTTAATGACAGATTTTAAGCTTAATTCTAGGACTCAATAAGCTAAATTAAAAGCTATTAACTAAAAACAGATGAACACTACTAAATAAGCTAAAAACTAAACTAAACATAAGCTAATAAACTACTAAATTAAACTAACATAAGCTAAAAACAGATAAAACAGATTAAAACAATAACTCAATAAGCAAAATTAAACTAAACATAAACTAATAAAACTACTAAATAAGCAAAAAACTCTCAATAAGACAGATTGCATACATGATAGTTAATGAACTAGCAGACTTGATGATTTGAAAAACCAAACTTCAAAACTTGACTAATCTAGCTTTGAGCTTATGAGAACTTCTTTTAAATATCAATTAAATCTTATTAAATCCATTTTGAAACTTAAAAGCTACACAAGCTGTCTTAACTCCGTTAAAACTGCTTGTGCCAAACACCCCTTTAAAGTATAGATTTTCTATTTTAAAGCTGAAACAGAACTAAATAAGCCTAAAATTATGAAAACACATTGAGATCTATGTATATTAAGGATATTTAAGCAAAAACTAAAGGGAAATAAGCATTATCCTATAAGCTACCTTAATAAGCTATAAACTAAGAAATTAGACAGATTATAACAAAACGCAAACTCAACTATTCAAGACCATAAACAAGACTAATTAAGCCATATTAAAACTGAGTAAGAATAAATAAGCACAAATAAGCAAACAATAAGCAGAGAATTAGCAGAAATAAGCAAAACAAGAAAAATAAAGCTAAAAAGTAAAAAATGAGAAGTACCTTTGTCCCAGCTAAACAGGGACTTAAATGCTCTTTAAAAGCTTAAATCAACAAGCTAGCTTAATAATAAGCTAAGAATAAGCCCTATAAGCCTATCCATTTCTGGCTTATCTTCCAAATGGCTTATTCAATGAATTTTGAGACTGTCTAAATGGAAATCTTATTCACTTAAGCTTTTAGCTAAGCTTAAGTGAATAAGCAGTAGCTTGTAAGTAAAAAGAGCTTATTGAAGCTTATAAGTCACATGTAAACTAGATTTAAACAAAAGTGCTTAAAAGTAAAGACATAATTTAAAACACAATTAAAAATTCAAACCAGAAAAAAAAAAGTTTTTATAAGCTAAAGTAAAACAGAATTTATAACATTAAACAGCTAAACAGGGATCTGAATTGCTCTTAAGAGCTCAAAAATACAAGCTCTAGTTTGTTTGCACAAGCTAGTAAGGTCCAATAAGCCAATCTAAATCTGGCTTATCATCCACATAAGCTGAGGTATATTTATGGGAGATTTAGGTGAAGTAACAATTCAGTTAAGCTTTTGAAGTCTTAACTGAATAGCGATCTAGCTTATTAGTTACCTAGGAGCTTATTAGAGCTTATTAATTCATATTCAAATCATTATAAGCTAAAGTAAAACATAATTTAAAACATTAAGATTTAAAAGGAAAATTGCAATTTTATTAATATAGAAAGGTTTACAATGCTGGAAAAGAAAATATAATAAGCTAAACGTTACAAATAAGCTACTTAATACAAAAATAAGCTAAAACTAGACATCTCTTGTGTGTTGAGGAGGTCTCTTTATATAGTGATGAGGGGAAAGATCCAGAACCCTAGGACGCTCCTCATCAACCAATCCTGGCCCTTCAATCTTGATTATTCTCCACGCCATATGATCTTGGCCCTTAATGACCCCTTGGATCTTAAACACGTTTCTCAACCAATCAAAATCTTTAGGATTGCCAGCGTGGCTATGTTATTGTCAGAGGGTGTCAGGGATAAGGCTTCTAGAAGCTCAGGAGGGCGTGTGGGGGGGTGAATGATTGTTAACCCTGGTAATTGCTCTGTGTGAAAACGAGGGAGGGAAAGAAGAACGATAAACAGTAATTTTGACTTCTTTGATATAACTTGGACTTTGACCCGGGTATAAAGGATTAGGCTTTGACTTGTATTATTTAGGCTTTTGTTTGGACTGGATTTGGAAATAGGTTTATGGATTTGTATAAGTTAGGCTTGAAATGGTATAAACTTTAATGGGCTGACCCAGCCTAATAAGACGGGTACGGGTTGGCCCATTAAGGATGTATACGCCTTCGGCTTCGATTTCATGCACTCTTCCAATCTCGTGCTTGGGTTTTGTCCTTTTTGGCTCGTTTTTTTCCATATTTGATATCTCTATTACCTGCAAGATAATAATCACAAAACACACACTTACAATACATTTTTCATAAATTTTTGGTCTTTAAAGCTCATTTTATTTGGTAAAAGGTATGTGTATTTAAGCACATACCAAAATCCCCCATACTAAGCTATTGCCATATCTTTACGCAATGTCATAAACACACTTAAAAAACCAAAATTTTCAATCCCCTTAGACTAATTACCTCAAAAAGTAGCGAAGTGTTCATCTATGGGGATTAAGAAATCATTAGTTTTGAATTACCATTTTATGCATTTATTATTATCATTCATACATATCATAACTTAAAGGATCACGGAATAAGAAACACTAAAAGGATAAATTCATCGTCCTTGATTTTTTTACCTGCCCCAAACCAAGCTTAAAAACAAAATCATTGTTAAATACAAGTTAATATGCTAACACTACTCATAAATGCTAATTGTGAATGCATAGCTACTTTCTGCTCCCTTATTCCTAAATCCTCTAAAGATTTTATTATTATTATTGGTGACAAATAAATTAAATTTTTATTCATATAAAGTAAACACGGTTTAGACCATAATTAGTTTGAAATCCTTTCCTAAAGAGACGATATGGTGAGAATAAGGTCCACATTAAGGTTTTAATTTCGCACGATTTAGGGGTTATCCTATTTAGATAACCTCGGAGTCAAAATTTGGCTTTATTTTTATTATTATTGCACAATATTTTAATCCATCGGTCCTTTATTACAACTGCCACATCGGTATGCACGCGGACATGGTCCGAAGTCTTATTTCGACCTCTGTGATCCTAGACCTGTTTGAATGGCTGCAACATCGGTTGTGAGCCGAACTAAACGACTGCCACAGCAAAACTTTTATCAGTCTCGGTTTTACTATGTATGCCTTATTTAGTAAGACTACAACATCGGTTGTAGAGCCGACAGATGCAGTAAACTCTTATCAGCCCACAGTTTTTTTTATTTATTACATACCCCCACCACCCTTTAAACGACTACCCCACCCACCCTATTGGGTGTGAGCTGCAAGAGGTAGTGGTCTTTGTACTTGCGGCATTTGGTTTATTACATAACTCTACTTATTATTAGCCAAATTTCCAAGTCTGTGGCTTTTAATACCTTGACAAACGGTAGCGAGCCATTACCTAAACAATGGCAGCGAGCCATCAGGAATTAGTAGCCTATTTCCCCACAACACTGACAAAACCTCGATGTGTACCTTAATTTTACCAGAAGGAATCTCTACGAAATGATTTAAACTAAGAATCGCAAAAACCTAAAGTAACTTTATTTATTCAACAATTATATAATGATTATTAAGCTGATGGGAGCAAAAAGCCACAATTAACCTCTATAAGCCTTAAAAAGAACCAACTACTCCATGTTTAGCATCTAACTTATATAAAACTCTATCATTTTTCATTCTTCTCAAATTTAAAATCTTTACTAAAAAGATTCGCGAATGCTTAGGCTAATAAAAACAAACTTTGCATATTTAAAGTCTATCATGGAAACTTGCAAACTCTTGACTTTTTCAAGCTAAAACTCACATTATAAAGATTCTTGTATAAAAGACTAGCACAAGCTTAAATTTATATAGGGGCAAGCTAGAGCGCAACATGCTCGATCAAGTCAAAATTTATTCCTTAGAAAGACAACACTTTGTGTCAAAACACTTACTCTATTTTTGAAAAAATTTAATTTTGGCATAAAATCACATATTTTTTGTGGAAAAACGGGGTTACGTGAAGACAAGGCAAATGCAAGTAAGATCAAATCGAAAGATCCCCCTCCCATACTAGAACGACACATTGTCCTCAATGTGAGACTGTCACCCCCATACTAATTTCAAGGCATAATCCAAATATTAAGGGGTTTTTATGCAAATCTAAAGCCGTTTATTAATTATGCTAATAGCTAAACGTTAATCAACAAGATCTAGGGTATTAGATTCCTATATATAAGCATGCTAAGGATTGAAGATCGAGTGAACAATGGACAAAACCACGAGCACGAGAGTCTTTATAATCCGGGCAATCCTGGACATAAAACACAAAACACAAAACACGAGAGACGAAGAGGCAAGCCTCCCTCATGTCACACTTATTAATAATTATTATACTAATATACTACTACTAGGGATAAGCATGGGTTTCCACCTATAAAGCGCTTGTTTTTGTTAACCAAGTCACAAGCCTGACTCGACCCCGAATTTAGTTGTCCATGGGGAAAGTTTGGAGATCCGGGATAACCATCGGTGGTATGTTCCCTCTAAAATAATGTTTGAGTCTATAACCGTTCACCTTGAATTTTGGTCCGTCGGTTTGAGATAACTTAATGGTTCCATAAGGGAAAACTTGAGCAACGGTGAACGGTCCGGTCCAACGGGTTTTGAGCTTTCCTGAGAAAATATTTAATCGAGAATTGAAGAGAAGAACTCGATCACCAACGTTGAAGACGCGGTTCTTAATCTTGGCATCATGAATCTTCTTCGTTTTCTCTTTGTAGATTAAAGATTTCTCGTAAGCTTGATCCTAGAGTTCATTTAATTCATTCATTTGAACTTTCTGGTGATCACCCGATGTCGTAAGGTCAAAATTATAATGCTTTAAGGCCCAATAGGCCTTGTGTACAAGTTTGATAGGAAGATGGCAAGCCTTTCCGTACACGGGCTTATAAGGAGTGCACCCGATAGGTGTCTTGAATGCGGTACGTAAGGCCCATAATGCATCATCTAACTTATCAGACCATGAAGCTCTATTTTCTCCTACGGTCCTTTCTAAAATACATTTCAAACCACGATTTGAAACCTCCACTTGTCCACTTGTTTGTGGATGATACGCGGTAGAAAGATGGTGGGTAACTCCATACTTAAGCATGACCTTCGCGAATTGGTCATTGCAAAAATGAGTACCGCGATCACTAATTATAGCACGAGGAGTTCCAAATCGGGCAAAAAGAGATTTCAAGAATTTAACAACGACTCAGGCATCATTAGTGGGGAGCGCTTTTGCTTCAACCCATTTAGACAAGTAGTCAACGGCCACGAGAATGTACTTGTTCCCTCGAGAAGACGGGAATGGTCCCATAAAATCGATGCCCCACACGTCAAAGATCTCGCATACTTGAATTGCATTTTGAGGCATTTCATCTTTTTGCAAGATTTTGCCTTGACGTTGACATGAGTCACATGACTTTACCATGTTATGGGCATCGCGGTAAATTGTCGGCCAATAGAAACCAGAATCAAAGATTTTTTTAGCGGTGTAGTTCGCACCATGATGTCCCTCGGTGGGTCCATTATGGAAAGCCGTGAGGATATCAACGGCTTCTTGGCCATGAACACATCGTCTAATCACTTGATCTGCACAAATCTTAAACAAGTAGGGGTCGTCCCAAAAATAATGCTTAACATCCTTAAAGAATTTTTTCTTTTGTTGGGACGACATCCCTTTCACTACAAAATTTCCCGCATGGTAATTTGCAATGTCGGCAAACCATGGGGTACTAGAATCACCATGAAAAGATATCATTCTGAGGGTCTCGAGCGGAAATGTTTTGGTAATTTCCTTTTTCTCGAGATCACCTTGATGAGGGTTCTCTAATCTAGACAAATGGTCGGCCGTGAGATTCTCCGCTCCTTTTTTTTATCACGAATAATGACATCAAATTATTGGAGTAGGAGAATCCACCGGAGCAATCTCGGCTTAACATCTTGCTTAACAAGAAGATACTTAAGATCCGAGTGGTTCGTATACACTATGGTCTTTGATAAGACTAAGTAAGGCCAAAATTTCTCAAAAGCATACACCACGGCTAATAACTCTTTTTCCGTAGTAGTGTAATGTGCTTGAGCATCCGTCATGGTCTTACTTGCATAGTGTATAGGCTGAAAATGTTTGGTCTTATGTTGCCCAAAGACTGCACCTACCGCATAATCACTAGCGTCACACATAATTTCAAATGGTAAGTCCCAGTCGGGGGCAACTAAAATTAGGGCTTCGGTTAACTTTTTATTAAGTATATTAAACGCTTCAATACATTCTTTCGAGAAAACAAACGGGGTTTCTTTTTCAAGAAGATGGGTCATCAACCTGGTAATTTTAGAAAAATCTTAGATAAATCGACGATAGAACCCGGCGTGACCTAAAAAACTTTGAACGCCTTCGACGGAAGTCGGATGAGGGAGTTTAGCTAGAACATCAACTTTAGCTCTGTCGACCTCAATCTTGGACTTGGTTTGTTTGATGGTTCGATGAAGTGTTCTTTCAGTCTAGAGTCTCCTGGTGATTGCAGCTTAAAAAACGCAGGGTACCTCATAATTTTCTCTATATAGATATTTTGTGTCTCATATTTACTATGTGTCTTTCAATATATTTAAGCAATATGTTCGTTTCTTTTGTTTGGGTTAGTATCGCATCTCCAGCCTTTCATTATTCCTTTCTTTTCGTTTTAGATAACAAATGAAAACAAATGAGATAGCGGTATATTAGTGAATTTCGTCCTTTCCCAATTTTTTATGAATTAATTTTAGATCCTTTGGATTATAAGTAGTTGTAGGGTTAAAGTCTATTTCATAGCTGGCTCGTGATGTATGTGCTTATTTGGTGGAATTTAGTTTAGGCTTAATAGATCGGATTTTGGATTAGATTATGGTTTTTATTCTGCTATGTGACTATGTGTTCATATCGCGTTTGTCTCCGCGTCTTACCAAGCTGATTCCCGGTTTCATCTTTTCCTTATCTCTTTATTTCATTTATGTTTACGCTTTTATTGCCATGTTTAGTTTAGATAATATTGTTATCCCTTTGCTTGTTTCCCGTAGCGTAGTATGCTTATTATTTTTAGCCTAGTTATGATAATTAACGAGTAGTTTATTAGTATGTTTGTCGAGTAAGATGTGCTTAGTGGAACTAAAGTGAATAAAATAAAAAGTTGACTAATAATTATTGGGGGGGGGATAAAAAAATGATAATATTTTGTGAAAATTTATTTATATTAAAGTTTTGTTTAGTAGAACGGGTACAATTCGCAAGATTAAATAGGCTTAAATTTAGCAATTAATTTCTCATTAAAAAGTCGTTTTCATTATTAAGTCCACACTTAAGAATCTAAACATTATTACTTGACAAGCATATCTCTTTAGATATATTTGAACCGTTTTGTTTGTTTTTATTAGCTGCCCTTTTTTAGAGTTATTATATTAACATTAAGAAACTCCTAATTTATAAAAAAAATCTATATTGATTGTTATTTTCTTTAAAGTAGTATAAAAACCAAATCAAAACTTCAATTATTCAATTCAAGCCTCGTCAAGAAAACGACCCAGGAGGTTTTTTTGAAGTTGCTTTGGTTAAGAGCGATTTTCTTTAAACCCTTTCGGAATACTTACTCTCTATATTATTATTGATAAATCCTTATATATATATATATATATATATATATATTATATACGTATTTGGAGGGATCAATTTTTGGCGCCGTTGCCGGGGAGGCTGTGTTACGAATTTCAAGTTATCGTTTGAAGATTGTTTTTTGAAGATCCTTCTTCGAAAGTCATTCTTTGTTTGTGAATATTTTCGTATATAAAAAAAACAAATAAAGTAATCAAAAATCCAAAAAATAAAAAAAACAACAAAAGAAACCGGGATGTCAATTGTTAAATCGGCTCACCTTTAGAATAACAAACTATAAGAGAGGTATAAGGAGGGTTGATCCAACGAACTTCGACCCAAAAGGAGAAGGTTTTTAAAACGCTTTGCGCTTACCGCTCCACTGCGTTCTTTTGTGCGTTTTTCTAGAGAGCTACCGTACAACCTTTGACTAACGATCCCCAAAAATATTTTTAATTTTATATATTTTCTTCTTTCATCATAAAAAATCCAAAATAATTCTTCTCCTATCTGTCTAGCTGTTTAATATTTCTTTTTTATCTTATGCCATCAATTCTTTCTTATGCAATCATCACTCGACTAGTCGTGACTATCGTCATGTTTTTTTTTTTTTTACTAGTAAAATAACGGGATGATGAGGAATCATTATTGTTGTCACCGGTGCTTCTTGTAGAGTGTGGAAGAGAAGCACGAGAATAGGAATTTGTTCGAAATGCAAATATACGTTAATCTGAATTCTTCCAACAATTATGATCCCCATATGAGTTCTTAGACAACCCTTCACAACGATAATTATAGTCTATCAAAAAGCTCTTGATGAGCTATGCAGAACTTGTTTGTGTAGTTGATAATTCAACAAAGAAGTTAAGAAGCTTGGAAGAAAAAAATATCACAGAGAAGGACACAAATCAAAGAACTCTACACCAGAGTTTATTTGATCCCTTTTAAAACTACTTACGAAGGGAGAGCACTATTCCTTTGAAAAATACGCCACATACCTCCAATTTTTTCCGCCTTACACCCACAACCCCAGTATGAGACGGTTACTTGTGACTTATGGGAAACAATGCTCCATTGAATGGTTATGATGTGGTCCAACACGAGTTCGGTTATCTATCCTCTAATTCAGACCCGTGTTACAATAAAAACTTTGATAATAATTTTTCACAAACTTCACAAAGTCTTCCACAATATCTTTGTTGTACCAGTTGTGGGGGTCCTCATGAGACTTTTCAATGTGATCTTCAATGAGCCTTATTGTGAAAACTGCGGGGGACCTCATATGAGTTTTCAGTGTTAACCAATGAAGCAAAATTTCTATAATTTTAATTCTTCCGAGTATGACCAATTCCAACCCTCGCAGTATCCCGTCAGTTCTCAACCTCCTGAAGAAAGTATCAAAGAATTTTCTGTAAAACACGCTCAAGAAATGATAACTCCGGTGCAATCCGCTGTAGCGATTCAACAACATGAGCAGGCAGTTCAGAAAGAGCAGGAGGAGCAGGTTGCTTTTACTCCATATTGGAAGTGTCCTGTTTTTGACGAGGATGATGATGAATACACTTTTCAGTATAAGGAATATTTAGAGAATTCGTCTAATGCAATCACACCTTACTTATCAGCCAAGGACCCCGATAACTCTCTAAGTATGGGGGACGAGCATCTTGACATTATTCTGGAAACGGAATCGGACGAATTAAAAATGTCTATGTTTGAGACCCTTGTCCCAATCTTCCCAAGTGAGTCCCGAGGTTTTTTTCGACAATGAAAGTGAGTGTGATATGCTAGTTGGTGATGATTTCACAACTTTCTCTAATCCTCTTTTCGATTCTGACGACGATTTTTCCTCTAGTGACGACGAATCATTTTCTGATGAGAACGTTCCGAAAGAAAATTTTAAAATTTATTCGAATTCTCTTTTTAATGAAGAGATCATTTCTAGTAAGCTAGATCCGCATCATTTTAATGTCGAGTCTGATCTTATAGAATCTTTGCTTAATCGAGATATTTTGACGGTTTCTTATCCTAAAATTGATTCTCTTTTCGAGGAGTTCTTCGGTGAACTTGCTCATGTCGATTTAATTCCACTAGGAATTAATGAAGCCTATTTTTTTTATTCTGAGGAATATATTCGTCTTGTTGAGAAATCGTTAGATAAGAATTCATCTCCTCGACCTCCGGAAGAACTTAATTCTGAAATTTCTGATGCTATAATCAAATCTTTCTCTCTTATCCCCGTTGAGGATAGTGACTCTCTTTGGGAGGAGATCGATATAATTCTTGCTCCGGATGACTCAATACCACCGGGTATTGAGAATGACAACTATGACTCAGAGGGGGATGATCTTTTTCTTGAAGAATTACTTAACAATGATTCTGTTTCCCTTCTTGAGTATGAATCATTTCAGTTTGATTCTTATAATGTTCCATCATCCCCTCGTCCTCCTGAAAAACCTACAGATGATGATGGTTACCTTGATATCGAGCCCAATACGGGAGTTTTGACTACAAAAGTAGTGGTGGATATTTATAATAATTCGACAAGAGAACCTAGAGTTCAAATGCCTAATGTGAGAGAGAGCGCCGACGCGCGCATCCCACTTTTGTTCAGGATGCGAGTGCGCAACACTTTTCGAGCGCTAGTGCCGCGAGAGCCGCTGCGTGGATCCATTCTTGTAGTTTTTTTTCCTTCCGGAAATAGAAACAAGACTTTCGATCCGGGAATATCTATTGAAGTCCAATCTAAGAGATTTCTATCACTCAATGAATTTTCCTTCTCATTCATCAGTGATCCTCTTTCTCCAGTTCTTGAAACTTTGCTTCCATTTTCATCCAAAAATGAGGACAAAGTTTTCAATCCTGGAATTCTTGTTTCAAAAGAGGAGAAATCTCCTCATCTTTTATCTCAACCGATCGGGGCTTTAAAAAGCTGTTCCAAGAACATTCATAATTTCCTAATGAAAGCCCGATGCAAGGATTTATATGGAGGGGCCATTCCTATTTGGGATGTCCCGTATCTCCATTTCGATCCTCCTTGACCAAATCAAGTATATGGGATCGAGTCAAGCTCAAGACTCGATTAACAAAAATAAGCGCTTCTCGGGAGGCAACCCATGTTTCTATCTTTTTTCTGTTTTCTAATAAGTGTGACGTAAGGGGGATCGCCTCTTCCAATTTTATGTTTTTGTTATCTGTGATGATTGGCAGGATTCCCCAGACCTAAGAAGACTCTCGTGCTCGTGGATTTATCCAACGCTCACTCGGTCTTCATCCCTTTGCATGCTTATTTTGGGAATTATATATCCTTGATCTTATTGACTAACGTTTAATCTTTGACATAATTAATAAACGACTTTAGATTTACATGAGATCCCCTTCTGTATTAGGAATAAACTTTGGAATTAGTATGAGGGGGTTGGCAACCCCCACACATTGAGGACAATGTGTTGTTTTAGTATGAGGGGGGAATATGTCGATTTGATCCCACTATGCATTTGCTTTGTCTTTCACGTAACCCTGTTTTACCAAGAAAATACAAAAAAATGTGATTTTATGCCAAAATTTAAAAAAAAATTGCAAAAATAAAATAAGTGTTTATCACAAATGTTGACTTTCCGCTGGTGAGAAAAGAAATTTTTGACTGACCAGAGCGTGGTTTTGAAGCTCTACTTACTCCCTTAAGCCTTTATAAATTGTAGAAGCTTTTGCTAGTCTTTATACAAGAAAGCTTTAAAATGCACTTCAATCTCAAAAGGCCAAGATTTTGCAATTTTCCATAAATGCCTTTAATATTCAAAAGCAATAATTTAATTTTGGCTAAGCATACGCGATCTTTTTATTAAAGATTTTAAATTTGCGAAGAAAGAGAAATGATAGAGTTAAATATAAGTTGGAATGCTAAGCAAGGATTAGTTGGAAATCTTAAAAGCTCATAAGTGTAATTTGTGGCTTTTTCTCCCAGTAGCTTCTAAAATGACTAATAATATGCTCTTTTTGAAAGACAAGTTAGAGTTTTATCACTCTTAAAAGTCCTTTAAGATCAACATTTTTAGAGTACAAAGCTTTATCGATGAATTGATAAATAAGAGTTATTGATCGAAAATATGTTTTAATTTTCTAAAAAGAAATTTTCCCTATACACTGTGTAAATATAAATGTTGCAAAAAAAAGATGATGAAAAAAAAATGATGTGAAAAATATAATAATGTTGCTAGTATAAGTCGCTTAATAAATAAAGGGAAAATGACTTTTTCTAAAATTTAAACATTCTTTTGAGCTTAAATTTGTTAATCCTTACAAAATTTTGAAACTGGACGTTTGTTAATTTTGATCAGTATTCTCTGCGGGGTGTCAAAAGCCTGGGCACTTGGCCAATGAGGTCGGGAGTTCCGATAAGAAGGTCACTCTAAAGGAATTAACTTACCTACAATGTCTTAATCTTGGAGGAATTAGCTTGCTTTGAGTTATAAACTTGCCAAGTGAATTACCGGGAGTTTTTGGTGTTGGACTCTTAAGTCGGAAAGTCCCGACAATTATTCTCTGTTATGTGTCAAGAAAAGAGCATAGTCCTTAATCCGGACGAGCTGGATCGGCCGAGAAGAAAGTCATTACACGGGGCAATCTCACCTTTGAATTCATTGATCCAAAAGTGAAACGCGAAGCTCGAAAGGTTAACTTTCTAAAATGTGGATTGGTGTCACATTTAAAACTGAGCACACACACTTAATAATCTAGCTGTCGGGAGAGAAGTTAACAACCAATTGAAAATATGAGTAAATTAAGCATCCAACTTGTAATTACAATACCTTGTTTTTAAGCTTAGTATGGTCATAAGTGAAAAATCAGGGGACGATGAATTTCATCCTTTTAGGCACCTTAGATTGAGTGTATTTCTTATTTCATATGATCCTAAAAGTTATGATCAAGAAATGAAAGGCCAGAGCATGTTATGTATGTAGAAGAAAAATAATAAAAAAAAGTGATGCAAGGAAGAAAATGGTAAACCGGGGAGTGTTATAAACAACTAGAAATTACATAATACCTATTTAAATTTTACACTTTGCTACATTTCAAGGTAATTAATTTAAAGGGGATTGAAATTTTGGTATTTTAAACATTGATTTATTTCATTGCGTGAGGACACATCAATACTTTAGTATGAGGGGATTTGGTATGTGCTTAAATACACATACATTTTCCTTAATAAAACGAGCTTAAATAACCAAAAATGGACTTAAAATGCCAAATATATACTTGTTTTATGTTATGTACTATGCAGGTATCGGATATCAACAAAAAGACAAAAACAAGGCCAAAACCAAACAAAAACGAGCACGGGATTGGAAAGAGCACGAAAAAACCGAAGCCGAAGGCTTATGCATCTAGTGGGCCAAACATAGCCAAAAATTAATTGGCCAAGACCGGCCCACATTATGAAGAAAATCGGCCCAATTGAAGAAGCCCCAAATAAGGACTTAACGACGTAGTCTCCACACCAAAAACATAACACATCCGTTAGTCCTCATGCCATGAATTGTTAGTCCCTAACACTAACGCCCTTACATCTTTCCCCTCATTTGAAATATAAATAAATATGATCTCAAAAATGAACCGCATTGAATGGACAAAGAAATGCAATAAAAGATGCAGTTTAATGTTGATTGGCCAAGATTATAGTTTCCATATGCAGTTACAAAAATAAAAGGAAAGAATCAAAGTCAAGACACAGTTTCATGGATGAATTGTTCATCATTGGAAACACCTTATTGCATTCCCATATGCAAATATGAATGATTGGAAGAATTTAAGACCTTGAACTAATTTATTACCTCACAACATTTCCTATAAATTGGAATGGAATTCACACCAAAAAATATGTATTTTTAGGACAGATTTTGGCTTATTTAACATTTATTTAATGTTTTCTGTCTTTTAAAAAAGTATGTCATTTTCTTTCCAAGCATTGTGTTCTCAAGGATTATTCAAATAAAAGATAACATGATTGTTTTATTTAATGATTATTGATGAATCAAATTTATTTTAACGCTTTTGAAGATTGGTTTTGTTTGATGGTTCGTTGAAGTGCTCTTACTTGTCTAAAAGTCTTACTGGTGATTGCAGCATAAAAAAAAAAAAACGCTGGGTACCTAAAATTTTTCTCTATATAGATATTTGTGTCTCATATTTACTATTGGTCTTTTATAAATCAAGCAGTAGGTCCTTTCTTTTGTTTGGGTTAGTATCGCATCTCCAGTCTTTCATTATTCCTCTCTCTTGTTTATTAGATAACAAAGTGAAAACAAATTAAGATAGCGGACAAATTAGTGTAATTTCATCCTAATCCCAATTTTTAATTAATTTAGATCACTTTGGATTAAACGGGGTGGAGTAGTCGAAGGGTTAAGGCTATTTCACGGCTTGGCTCGTTGATGTATTTGCTATTTGGTTCGGATTTAGTTTATGGCGTTATAGATCGGGATTTGGATTAGTTTGGTTTTATTTCATGCTATGGACTATGTGTTCATATCACGTTTATCTCCGCGTCTTACCAAGCTGATTCCCGGTTTCATCTTTTCCTTATCTCTTTATTTCATTTATGTTTAAGCTTTTATTGCCATGTTTAGTTTAGATAATATTGTTATCCCTTTGCTTGTTTCCCGTAGCGTAGTATGCTTATTATTAGCCTAGTTATGATAATTAAACGAGTAGTTTATTAGTTTGTTTGTCGAGTAAGATGTGCTTAGTGAACTAAGTGTGGAATAATAAAAAGTGACTAATGATTAATATTTTGATTTTAGGTTTATAAGTTATAATTTATAAGCTTTTGATTAGTTAAGCTTTAGAAATTAGCATTTGTGAACATAAGTCTGCTCATTAGGGTAATCTATCATAGTTTGGTTTCTAGTTGTTCAAATTGCTTTCATTACTCTTGTTTTGGTTCTTAAAATAGTATAAAAACAAAGTCTTAGGCCTGTCTTGTAGGTCTTAAGTCTTGGTAAAACTTCATGTCAAATGCATCAGTAGGTTAAAACAGTCATTTATCCTTTTTTAAAATTTAGCTAGTAAAAGTAGTTTTAAGCTTTTCAAATTTCATGCATAAGTAGATTATAGGCCATATTTTATAGGTTAGGACTTCATTTTTAGTAATTAGATTATTTAAATATCTGTTTTTAAGCTACAAAACAGCATTTTGTCTTTTTAGAAAGAAAGATTCACTTAGCCCCTACTAAGTGAATAAGCCATTTTCATTCAACTTTTTCTTTAAGCATTTGATTTTCAAAATAATTTTTAAAAGTAGTTTCTAGTAGCCTTTAGGTCATAGTTTAAGCTAGTATAATTCAAAAAGTCACAAGGATCCATTTGCTTATTTTAAATCTAGTCCAAAGTTAGCTAGTCTGCCTGTTTGGTTCTCAGTTTAGTGTTTAGTAGATTTTTCAGCTTAATGTTTATTATTCTTCCTCAAATCTTGTTTCAACTTGCTTATTAGGGTAGTTGTAGGTTGCTTACAGCTTATTAAATTCTAGTTTTAGCTTATTTCAGTTTTTAAGCTTATTAAGTTTTGAAAAAAAAAATCCAAAAAAAAGGAGGTAGTGCAATCTGTCTGATTTAATAAGCTGTTTTCTAGCTTATTCATTAGTTTTCACAAAAAGTTTCTTTTATAAAAAATGTTCCTTATAAGATGTTTTATAACTTTACTTTTTAAAGTTTTTGCAAAAAAATAAAAAAGGGAAGAGGGGAAATCCAGGGTGAGCAAGGCTCGAACCCTGGACCTCTACCCTCCTCAACCTTACACACACACACTCACACCATCTGCCCTGGGGACTTTTTCGATTATAGTTGTAAAATTTATTATTTAAAGTGTGTTAGCTCATTTTAGCTTATCAGCTCTTATAAGCTTATATGCAGCTTATTTCTTCTAGCTTTTTCATAGTTTTTATTTTTCTTAGGATTATAATAGTCAAAAGTATTTTTTAGTATTTTTTCAGAATTTTTATAATTAGTTTAGTATTTTTAATATTTAATTTAGAGTCAAACTGATTTTAATTTATAAAAAAATATAAAAAAGTCAAAAAATTAATTTTCATTTTTATAATTTTTTTTTATCATAATCTAGGCTTAGGTTTGAAATTTACTTTCGTAAGGTTAATATTTTGAAATTTCACCTTTTAATGAACGGGATTTCGTTCTCGTTCTCGTTTTCTTCGTTTTTAAGTTAGTAAAATAGGATTAGAAAAATTAGAAAAATCATTTTGGGTTTAATTTTTGATAATTTAGGTTTTAAATGTCTCGTTTTTAATTCCCGTTTACGTCTTAATGCTTACGTGTTTAATTTTCATTTCTTGTTTACTTGTTTTCGTACATTTATCTACTTGTCATTTATATTTAGTGGGATTTAGAAAACCCAAATCAAAAATTCTTTGTAACTATTCAAAACGCGCGATCACGGACTTAACCGATTTTCAATTCACGCTTCGTCGAGGAAAACGACCCGGGAGGTTTTTGAGACAACTTTGGTTAAAAGTTTGTTTCTCGAACCCGGCGAAAAATACTTACTATACTATTATTTGATATAATCCTTATATACTTATATATTATATTATATATAGCGTATTCGGACTCGTATCAAGCATGAAGAGAAAGAATCCCCGAAGACCGATAAATCGCCCATGAAGACTTCTATTGTTTCCTCGATCATGTCGTAGAAAATGGCCATCATGCACCTTTGGAACGTGCCCGGAGCATTATATAAACCAAAAGGCGTACATCGGTAGGCAAACATCCCATAAGGGCAAGTGAAGGTGGTCTTCTCTTGGTCTTGCGGGTCAATTGGAATTTGCAAATATCCAGAAAATCCATCTAGAAAACAATAATATTCATTCCCTGCTAAACGTTCTAGCATTTGGTCCATGAAAAGTAACGAAAAATGGTCTTTACGAGTGGCATCATTAAGCTTTTGGTAATCAATAAAAATGCGCCATCCCGTAACTAACCTAGTAGGATTTAACTCATTATCTTCGTTTTCAACTACGGTCATGCCACCCTTTTTAGGCACACAATGAATGGGACTCACCCACGGGCTATCGGAGATAGGGTAAATCAATCTGGCATCAAGGATTTTGATAACTTCCTTTTTTATAACCTCATGAATTTTTGGATTCACCCTTCTTTGATGTTGAACCGCCGGTTTGAAGTCGTCTTCCATTAAGATCTTGTGAGTATAAAAACTAGGGTCGATACCCTTAATGTCGGAAAATTTCCATGCGATGGCCCGTTTGTGTGACTTAATAACCTTTAAAAGGGCGGCCTTTTCTTCATCTTTTAATTCTTTAGAAATTATGAGGGGTAATTTATCGGTTCCTTCTAAAAATGCATATTCTAAATGAGAAGGTAAATCCTTAAGCTCGAGTTCCAGTGGTTCTTCGATTGAAGGCTTCATCATAGTAACATCAACTTGCTTAAGGTCGGCATTCTTCATCGGAGGGAGAGTCGGAGAAGGATCTTCATTCTACAATTTCCCAAGGTAAAGAATATCTCCCTCTGTATCATAGTAATCGTCATCCAAATTAGAAAGTTCTTCCGGGGTACGTAGAAAAGTCTCAATCTCTTCCAAGATAAAATATCCTCCTTCAAAAGGAGTAAACGAGGGGGAAGAAGAAGCGATGATAGGATCCGAATGAGTGGGATTGCCACTTGTCGAACTATCCGAAAATTAGAGCACTTTTTGAGCATACTCCTCACAAGTAACGTCTATGACATTGACTTGATTAACCGTTTCATCATAATAATTATGGGAGTATCTCGAAGTTTGCCCGAATTTAAATGTAATGGCCTCATCATCGACTCAAAGAGTTAATTCTTAACCATATACATCGATTAAAGCTTTTGTCGTCCTCAAGAAAGGTCTCCCGAGGATGAGAGGAACCCGAGGATCGACATCGTAATCAACTACAACGAAGTCGGCCAGAAAATAAAACTTTCCTACTTTCACAAAGACATCTTCGGCAACACCTTTCAGATGAGCGACCGATCAGTCTGCGAGTTCGAGTGTCATGCGGGTCGAAGTGAGTTACGGGAGCGAAAGATGCTTCCACACGGAAAGATGCATTAGATTATGCTAGCACCAAGATCGGTCAAGGCTAAGCACTCATCTAGCTCCGGAAAATCACACTGGATGAGAAATTTACCGGGGTCTCTAAGTTTTTCGGGCAACTTTTTTAGGAGCACCGCCGAGCAATTTTCATTTAAAGGAGTATTTGCTCATTCAAAAAACTTTTCCTTATTACTTAGAAGACTCTTAAACGTAGAAGCAAACTTCGGCATATGAAGAAGAGCATCCGCGAAGCTAATATCGAAGTGTAATCTTTGAAAGATTTGAAGAAATTTCAACATTTGATTATTAGCTTTTTCACGGAGCTTTTGGTCATTAAGTCTCGAAGGATAAGGTATTGACGGTTTAGGATTAGACTTTGGAGCAACTTCGGGCTCTGAAATCGGGTCTTGGACAACCGGAGGTTGGACGTGTGCAGTACTTTCTAAACTTGTAGATTGCACCTTGTCCTTAGTCGCCTCGGTTTCAAATTCCACTTCCTTCGGGAGAGGAGAAGGAATAGGTAGAATTGAAGGTCCATCGTAAGCAACACCACTTCGGGTGGTAATAGCTTTCACATCACCTCTCGGGTTAGCAACGGTATTACTAGGAAGTGATCCTGAACCCGAGGGATTTTGATTTTGCATATTAGTTAATATGTTTATTATTTGATAGTTTTGATTTTCTATCTTATTGGTTCTTGCATCAATCGTATATTTAAACTCATTTCATAATTCCGTCTTTATGTTAGTCATTTGAGTTTGCATTGCTCTCAAAGTAGCTTCATTACTCTTCATGTAGTTTGTTAACTCATTCGAAGGTCTAACTTGAGCTTGATAATTCAGGGCTTGAAAATTCGGAGCTTAATAATTGTTGTTTCCTTGATTGAAGTTTTGCCCTCTTCCTTGATTGTTTGGAGCTTGATAATTCGGGGCTTGAAAATTCCCTTGATTTTGATTTTGATTGTATCGGTTTTGATTATTTTGCACATTCATTTGATTGAAACCGGGTGGTCCGAGGTAATTATTCGAGCGATAGCTAAGCAAATTACGATCACCTTGTGGTTGGTAGGAATTACCCACCGAATTGTAGTTACCCGTAGTAGCATAAGCAACCTCTTGAGTGTAGCCATCAACGACTGGGCACTCGGTAAAAGAATAGGGACCACCACAAGTCTCGCACTTTGGACTCACAGATTTGACCGATTGTATTTGTCTCATCATTTCTACAAAATTCTTATTCATTAATTCTAACTATCGAGCAACTTCTGTATTCTCGGTAATAGTAGTAGAAGAGATATTTCTAGATGTCTCGTCTCGAGTTGCTGAAGTGTCCTAATGGTTGTGGTGAGCGGTCATGTTCTCGATCAATTCGTAACATTCTTCCGGTGTCTTTTGCATAAAAGTTCCTCCCGCTGCAGCATTGATGGTGTCCCGATGACTTAATGTCAAACCATTATAAAACGTATCAATTTGTGTAACTAAAAGCATGTTATGGTTAGGACACCGATCAATGGACAATTATAACGCTCCTATGCCTCGAATAATGATTCATGTCGGTTTTATGTTCAAATTTCGTGATCACGGCCTTCATTTAGTCACCATTGAAGAGGAAAATACTTCGAGATAAATTTCCATCATATCGTCGTAAAGAGTGATGGAATCCTTGGAAGGCGATCACACATGCGATAGCATGGATCGTCAAGGAATATGTGAAAAGAGATAAACGAAGGGCGTCATCGGAGACCCGATTTTGCTTCATATATTGAGTAATTTCCAAAAATTTGTCAATATGTCTATTGGCATCGTCGCCCGGTAACCCGTGAAATTGGCAAGTATTTTGAACTTGTTGGATCATGTGATGGCGAAGTCCAAAATCCGTAGCTTCGATTGGAATCTAGGCAATAGGTCTGCCCCGTCCATTTATTATGACGGTTGGCACAACTCCTCCATCGATCGGGGAGCTGACTCATTAGGTCTCACCACCGGAGGTGAACCGTTATTTGGTGGAGGGGGACTGTTTAAAATTTTTGTTTTTTTTTTCTTTTATATTTTCTCTACAGGGGCGTCCCGTATTATTATGAGGAATGCTCAAAACTTCCTTCAAGACGAAAAGAGATGACGGTTTCACCAAAATTCCGTTTCGAATATCACACACGGGTGTCTCTAAGCGGAGAAAATAGATTAAAATTAGTAGAGCGAGTGCTCATGCACTAAAAACAAAATAAGATAGAACGAAAATATTTTTATAACCGATAATCGAACAAGTGTACGGTAACTCTCTAGAAAACGCACAAAGAAGCGGAGAAACGGGTAAGCGCAAAGCGTTTTAAAAACCTTCTCCTTTCGGGTCGAAGTTCGTTGGATAGACCCTCCTTAAATCTCTCTTATAGTTTGTAAATCTAAAGGTGAGCCGTTTTTACAATTGACACAACGATTATTTTTGACTTTTTTAATTTTTTTTTTGGTATTTTATAAAATAAATTGAATACAAAATATTTTTGTATTTTTATGGTTTTAAAAAAGAAAATAGAAAATTATAATCGATAACTTCACGGGGAAGGATCTTTAAGGCACTAACTTTAAATACTTCGTGAAAATCGTACACCTCTCCCCAACAACGGCGCCAAAAAAATTGATTCGATGACAAATAGTCTATATATAAATTTAAATATGTATCCTAAATATCTCTAAATTAATTATATTTAGACAGTATCCGTTGATATAAAAATTGTTTGAGGAAAAACAATATTTAATCTCCCGGATGTCGTATCTCGACAAGAGTTGAATTTGAAGTCCGCAAAGGTATTTTGTTTGATGCTCTAATATCAAATATTTTGAATTTTGATTTTAATTCTACTAACGCAAAAGCAAATAAAGATAAGTTAAATTAACAATTAAAGCAATTAAGACATTTAAGCATAAAATGATAACGAGAATTAAAAACGCAACTAATTAACCAAATAACTCAAATTTAAAACCTAAAAATTCAAAATGCTAAATTTTAAACTTAAATGCACTAAAATAATTTTCAAAACAGAAAATATATAATTTTTTTAACTTTTTTATATTTTTAAACAATTTAAAACACATTTAATCTACAAAATTAATAAAAATTAATAAAAATTACTAAACTATTTTATAAAAATTTGAGAAATTTTCTAAAAATGCTTAACACTATTCCTAAGGTTTCTAAAGAGAAACGAATTAATAAGCTCAAACCAATAAGATACCATGAGAAATAGATAAGCTAATATTCTTAAGGCTATAATTACTAAAACAAATAAAAGGGGAGCATACTTATAAATGAAAAAGTCCACAGAGCAGTTGGTTGAGGTGTTGGGTGTGTGAATGGGAGGTCACTGGTTCGAAACCTATGGCCACCCTTTTTGATAAAACATTTTTTTTAATTTTCTTTTTGAAAAAGCTAAAATATAAGTAAAAATAAGCTAATTTAATAAAAAGACTTATTACTAAAACTTAATAGATAAGCCAGAAATAAGCTATAAAGGATGACAGCTAACTAAACTAAACTAAATGATTTTAAGCTAAACTGCTTGAGCTTTTAAGATTCAATAAGCTAATAACAAACCAATAAGTTAAAAACAAAACAAATCCTAAACCTAATTAGCAGTAATGAGCATGAATAAGCTAACAAAATAAGTTGATAAGCATTTAAAAAGCAAAAAGACAGCAGATTCAAAATCAGACTAAAGAGGGCTTAACCACTACTTTTTAAGCTAACTTAATGAACTAATAAGCAAAAGAAATAAGCTAAAAAGCAAAACAGACAAAGCACTAAACTTAATAAGCATAAAAGATTCAAAATAAGCTCAAAAGCACCAAAAACCTATAAGACTACGGACTCTAAGGATGGACTTAAAAGTCCTTTTGGACATAATTTAAGCTACTACAAAAGCCAATTAAGCCAAGAAAAAAAGCCAAAGAACTTAAAACAAATTAAGACTAATACTTGCAGAACTCAAATAAGTTTAAATTTAGATCAAAAGCTAAACAATTAAGCTAGAAAAGGATAATGATTATGATAGACTATGCTACTTGTTTTTGGACTTTTTAAGTTTAATGACAGATTTTAAGCTTAATTTTAGGACTCAATAAGCTAAATTAAAAGCTATTAACTAAAATAGATGAACACCTATACCTAAAGGACACAAATAACCTGAACATAAGCAAATAAGCCTAAGAAATAAGCTAGAAAAGCAAAGTGAAAATGACAGCTACACAACTTTTGTTTTTGACTTTTTGGAATTTGAGACAGATTTAAACTTATTTTTAAAGACTCAATAAGCAAAACTAAATTAAGAAAACTTAAAACAGATTAAAACAATAACTCAATAAGCAAAATTAAACTAAACATAAGCTAATAAAACTACTAAATAAGCTAAAAACTCTCAAAAAGACAGATTGCATACATGATAGTTAATGAACTATCAGACTTGATGATTCGAAAAACCAAACTTTAAAACTTGACTAATCTAGCTTTGAGCTTATGAAAACTTCTTTTAAATCTCAATTAAAGCTTAAGTGAATAAGCAGTAGCTTGTAAGTAAAAAGAGCTTATTGAAGCTTATAAGTTACATGTAAACTAGATTTCAACAAAAGTGCTTAAAAGTGAAGACAGAATTTAAAACACATTTAAAAAGGAAAGTGAAATTTTATTAATTCAAAAGTGATTACAAGCTTAAGAAAAACAGAAAT
This sequence comes from Tanacetum coccineum, assembly GCA_026074375.1. Taxonomy (NCBI): domain Eukaryota; kingdom Viridiplantae; phylum Streptophyta; class Magnoliopsida; order Asterales; family Asteraceae; genus Tanacetum; species Tanacetum coccineum. Next base: position 9,001 of record BQNB010044362.1, on the reverse strand, counting down.
TACATAAAAGACATTAATAAGCTAAAATAAGCTAAAGCTACTACTAAGCTACTCTTACACTACTAAAAAGCTAGACGATCCCCTGTGTGTGAGTGAAGGCCTCATTTATATCATGGAGAGGAAGGATCCAGAACCTCTAGGGGCGTCTTTAGTCATTAATCCAAGCCCTTGATTCCATTTCCACTCATCTGACCCTTTGATCTTAAACACGTTTCTCAACTAATCAAAATCTTTAGGATTGCCAACGTGGCTATGTTATTGTCAGAGGGTGTCAGGGATAAGGCTTCTAGAAGCTCAAGAGGGCGTGTGTGGGGTGAATGATTGTTAACCCTGGTAATTGCTCTGTGTGAAAATAAGGGAGGGAAAAAAGAATGATAAACAGTCATTTTAACTTCTTTGATATAACTTGGACTTTGACCCGGGTATAAAGGATTGGGCTTTGACTTGTATTATTTGGGCTTTTGTTTGGACTGGATTTGGAAATAGGTTTATGGATTTGTATAAGTAAGGCTTGAAATGGTATAAACTTTAATGGGCTGACCCGACCCAATAAGACTGGTACGGGTTGGTCCATTAAGGATGTATACGTCTTCGGCTTCGATTTCATGCACTCTTCCAATCTCGTTCTTGGGTGTTGTCCTTTTTGGCTCGTTTTTGTCCATATTTGATATTTTCGTTACCTGCAAGATAATAATCACAAAACATACATATACAATGCATTTTTCATAAATTTTTTGTCTTTAAAGCTCATTTTATTTGGTAAAAGTGTTATCCCACTAGTTTAATCCATTACACAACTATAATCTATACCAAGATGCTAGAAAATAAGAAGAAATCTAGAGAGAAGTTAGGTATGACGTAAGCCTAGAAAGATAAGTATGAGAAATTGAACCCTGGTTGCCAGGCATGGACTGGGGGGACTCAGTTACATAGTCCAACATCATATCACTCGTACATGATCTAATACTAGACTGGGGACTTGATAACGTATCAATATTAATGGCCCAAGCCCATTAGTTACACGCTCGTATCAAGCTCAATACAAAGGCCCATCAGCACTCACGTAATGGAAGTCAGTTCGCAAACTCAGGCCACACCTTGCCTTGTAACTTCTCCTCTATGAATAAGTACTCATATAGCGGACCATTGTCCCCCAACTGTCGCTAACAGTTAAGGATGTACAATCCGACACCTGACAGTGGGGCGCACAACTAACACGATCTCGTACGAGCCAAGGAGACAGTCGCACATGTCCTCTTCGTCTGCTTGCTAGATGATCAACATGTGGCCTCCCCACATCCATTTATCACCCTTCAAAGAGTTTATCTCAAAATCTTAATGCCTCACTATAAATAGAAGACTCCTCACAAGTTCACCAAATAAGTTCATACATTTGGCACAACCGTTACACACGGTAACTCCCACACACTACAAAGATAGTTTGTTTAAATGTTACTCGAGCTACATAATCTCAATCATAACATCGGGTCCTTACCGTTCAACACGGGAAACCAAACAATACAAACATCCCAAATCATTTTTAAACACGTTTTACTACCGTACGTAAAGAATAGCATATATAAACACTTATAATAAAATTTCACTGCTCAAACAATAACATCAAAAAACAAAATTTGATCATATTTTCAAACATGAACACATAAAGTTGAAATAATATTATTATTTGTAGTCATTGTTCGACATTGCTCCTGCACGGACACTAAAGATATTTAAACTTATTTTTATGTGTAGATGAATTTAATTTTAATTAATATATTGACTTGCTCACTTTCTTTTTTTCTTTTCAAATCAATGATTGAAACAGAGTGTATTGAATAAAAACTGATGTCCTCCAGCGCAGCACATGACCACAAGTCCACAACCAATCCTTACCATTTTAGATGCTAGCTTCCTTTAATTTTGCGTGTGTTTGATGGACTTATTTTTTTAAGAGGAATGCTAGGTTCACATCTTTTTTACAAACAAATATTCACACTCACATGTGTCATTTGATTATGGAGAGTAAAAATTAAGAAAGAGAAAATTGCATGCAACTTAATTGGTAAATCTCACATGCCACATGTAGGTGTGGATGTTTGTTTATAAAAAAGGTGTGAGCCTAGCATTTCTCTTTTTTTAATGCAACATTTAGTTATTTACTGTATTAGTTATATATGGGTTTTCAAATAATTTTATTGCTAATAATAGCCTTAATTTAGCGATATTTTTTGTTTATTAAGAGGCTTTAAATTTGAATCTGATCCGCACATTTGAACCTGAATTTGATTCCATCTTAATGTGAATAAGAGACCGAGAAATCTAAATCAAACTCAAATAAAGTGTTTGTTTTTATATAAAAGTTGTCAGAATTTGTTAGATTATAATGAAAAAAATTTACCTTTCTTAAAACACAACTTGACATCGACACAACAATAAATAAATAATGTGTGTGGTTACATGGGTGATCGACATGAATAACTCATTTAATAAAGTGGTCATGTTTGGGTTGACATTCTCAACCCGTCAAATGTGTTTAGATTATGTTATAATGTTTCAATATGAATTGCCACCCACAACTTTTATCATCTCGTACATTTTGTATTTAACAAAACATATGCGGTGACTTTCTTTAATGGTACTATCTATACGAATGGAAAAGTCGAACAAGGACAAAAAACACATAATGAAGAAAAAAACTAGGCATTAAGAGGTGTTAAGACACCCCTTAAACATCTACTTCAAAGAAAAACAAACACACATTTTGGTCCAAACCTTTTACTGCGTTTGACTAAATTAGATTAAGAGGCTATTAAGAGGATTTTTTTTTAAAAACACAACCTTAATGTATGTATGTTTGTATATACACTAGGCAAGTACATGTATATAACAACGAGATTTTGTAACGCCAAATAATTATAATTGCGATATTGAGACTGAAATACAGATTAGGATTAAGAGCAAGAATTGGATAAATATGTAAAAAAACAAAGAAAAATGATGAATATAGATGATTAGAAAAATAATAAATATAAGATCATAATTATACTACCATCATTGTGGTTTAAAACTTGTTCAACAATAAAAAAAATACATTTTTTATCATTCATTTATACTATATAACAATTAGCGGGGGTTGTTATGGCCCCTAACGATCGTTAAGCGCTCCAAGACAAAAAAAATGATGAACAGTAAATTTAGTGTATATGAACAGTACAATGAACAGTAGTAACGACCGTTACTTGACGGTCGTTAGGTAATGACAGTTAAATTTTTTTATTTTTTTTTACTTTAATATTAAAAGAATTAGTCCAACACAGATTTTTTGTAATTGGTCCTTCATGTTCGTGAATGATCCTTGGGGTTATCAAGCTACGAGAATAGTCCCTGAAGCTATCCGTCGGTTTGACAATGTTGTCCTTAACGTTAAAACCTTCACAATAATCGTATTATAACCACTCGTACGGCATACTCCCCGCGGCAAAGCGCGGGTTCGCAAGTCTCGTTTTCATCAACTATGAACTAATTATAGTAGGGTTTGTTCACACACTAATAAAAAAAGAAGGGTTAATGACTTAGAAATACATCTAACTTGTCAATTTTTGTTATTTCATGGTCATTTTATTTTTTTGTTATTAAAACACAAATCTTTTAAATTTCGACATTTGTGTGTATTTTATGACCATTCTATCATATACGATGACCATTTTACCCATCAAAAATTTAAAAAAGTAAGGCTAAATGGTCACAAAATACACACCAATGTCAAAATTTGAAAAAGTTTTCTATGTTAGTCAAAAACAAACAAAATCAACAAAAAATAATAAAAAATACACAAGATAGATAACCTTAAACATACACCCCCCCCCCCAAACAAAACAAACACACACTCTAAATACCTACCAAAAACCACCAAAAATAATATCAACCACCCCCTCCCAAAAAAAATCCCAAACAACCCCCCATAAATACTAACTAAAAATATATCCAAAACCCTTCACAAAACACCACTCAATAAATAAAAACATAATCCCACCCACCCTCACATATAAAAACCTTCCAAAACCAAACCCAAAAAACAAAAAACACCAAAAACCCACCCAACCAAACAATATACTAGATTTACTACTCAACATCAACAAGCACTCTAACTCTTCCCACTTCACATACTCATAACAATAAAAAAACCTAAATTCAAAAAAATATACTCAGACCAGATAGAGATCTCTACATCACCCCCACAACACCATTAAATAAGAATCTCACAAAATAACCAAATCCTATCTAAAACTATCATAACATAACCCTATCCAAAAACCCAATAAATCACACATCAAACATTCTAAAAAAACAATTCCACTAAAACTACTCAACTCACCACATACTACCAAATCAAACAACATAACCACAACAAACTCCACAACAACACACAACAACACTATCTACTAAAAAATCCCCAAAAAAACAACATCATAACAAAAAAAAACCAAAAAAAACCCAATAAAACCAATCTATCAAAAAAAAACCTCATCACAACCCTTACACAACTTTAAAACATACCCAAAATTAGCAAAAACCAACAACCTAATTACACAAAATATAATACCTTCAAACAAAGACTCAACTCAATCTAAAAGAGACCAAAACTAATCAAAAAAAAATCTTACTAGACACCACGTAATTCTCCAGAAACTCAACCACGTGATACTAATAATACTAAAAAAAAAACAAACCAACCAAAATCCCAAGATATACATAAATCAACATAACTAATCAAACACTCCTATCAAAAAAATGACAAAACCACAAAGAAAATCACCCAACTACTCCTTAACATCACCATCTCCTCAAAAACACTCAAAAACTACAAATACAAACAAAAAAAAATAATAACCACAATCACAACTAAACAACCATACATAAAACTCTCCCAATAGAAAATCAAGAATTAAACCCTACACTACTAACCTCCACCATCATTAAACTCTCCTCACAATCAACAAACTACATCTAAACACTCTATCACACTCCAAACCTCATCCACAAAACACAACACCATAAAAAACACCCAATAAACAAACATCAAAAACAACACACACACAACACAACTCAAAACACTCAATAAACCCTCAAAAAAACAAACCACAACAACAAACACACCTCACTAATAAACTATACACCAAACCCCAACCAACCAAACACCCCAAACCAAACCCCCCACACAACAACAACAAACACATATACATAACCTCACACCACCAAAACCAATCACAACAACTCACAACCACACACCTCAAATAACCCTCATAAAACAACAACTACTAACTCGACCTACAAACTCAAAACACACTAAATTACTTTACAAACAACAAAAACAACAAAAAAAAAACAAAAACAAAATAAAACATAAAACTACCAAAAAAAACACAAAAATAACAAAAAAAATCTAATACACAACTCTAAACCCACACTAACTAAAACCTAACAATCTAATCAACACCCACGAATAACTTATATCCACAACCCACAGTAATCCAAAGATACCTCATACAACATACAAACCAAAAATTACACCAAAAACCTAAACACTACATCAATCACAAATTAAATCTAACCAGTAAACAACACAAAACACAATCAATATAAAACCAGAACATCAACAAAATTAAAACACTAATTTACAGACCCTCTTAAATTTTTTATACATACTGTACCTAAAAAATACTAACAATATTCTTTTATCTTCTACTAACATTTCAAAAACACAAAACCATCTATATCAATAATCACAATACATTTAACTTCTCATATACACACCTCAAACCCCTCAATTCAACTATAACAATACATATTTTCTATTCTAATAAGAAACTGTTCGATAATATCCGATCTTCAGTGATTTAATTGATTTCTCTTTCTTTACTTGCTAGCTCTTGAATCATTATCTCAAAAATTTATCTACACACTGTGTGATTTATCACTTTTATTTATAATCTTAATTTCTTAAATTACTATCGAACAACACCACACAATTTATCAGCCCTTGCTATCTCTCCGCTATCTACTCTCTTTCACCCCCTAAACAACTCCCCCCCCCCAACCATATACATAAAAATCCTCTAAACCACCCCCACCATTACACTTTTTCTTTCTCTTACTTCGCTTCAACCGGTTGATATAATATTAGGCGCTAACACATGAGGAGTGAAAATTCTATGCATTTTGTTATTGAGAGAAGAGATAGCGACATAGCGTGATTTATCGGCGCGAGCTTAATCCTAACACAAGACCCTTCACGTACATGTTGCCAACCCTTCCCTCTATCATGTTCAAGTATTCTCTGCCTCTGGCCCGACTCGCCTGTGTCAGATACACCTTCGCGTGTACGTGACAGTGCTGTTAGAGATCTCCTACGAGTATCTCGTTTGTAATACAATCAGTGAGTTGAATTAGCAGAGTTCTCTCTGCTATGTCGCTGTGCATTGGGCTAATATGTATAGATGTAGTTTGTCTATCTGCTGCTCTCTCTATGCAATTGAGAAGTGTTGCGTCTCGATGTACTGTAAAGACACTCCTGTTAGTAGTGATTTGATGAGGGGATCTCAGTGTATCATGAACGTGATGAGTTGTGAGCTTTTTGAATGGTTCCTCCATGTGTCAGATTAACGTGTAAGTTCTAATTGTCTTTTGACGACGGAACGCCGATATATGTGTACTCTGTATGTTGTCTCTAAAACCAGAAAAAATAAGACCATGATCGCCAACATACTAGACTACCTCGCTCACGAACAAGCGTCGCATTCCTAGGATTTTTAATTTTTAACGTCAAAGAGCATCTTGTTGCGAAAAGTCCACACATACCACCACATAATATAGAACACACCCTCCAACATCCTTTTGTTCTTGATAGGAAGACGAAGATTTTGTATCCACAGTTCCCAGTCAGAATAAGAATCAATATCCACGCGAGTAACATTCCACCAGCGAACAATCAGATCTACAAGATTACGTACTAAAGTGCAAGAGAAAAATAAGTGGTTAACCGTCTCCACACCCATATCACAAGTACCGCACTTAAGGGAGTCAATGAGAATACCTCTACGCGATATATTGAACCTAGTAGGCAACGAATTAGATTTTACCTTCCAAGCGTGCACATTAATCTTAATGGGCACCAAACGAACCCACCTAGTTTTTTGCGTAGCATCTGGAAGAGTTTTATCATCTATCAAACGTCTCACAGATGACACTGAGAACTCACCTGAACTTGAGAGACTCCAGGACCATCGATCTTCCATAGGAACTAACTGAATGTCTTTGACCAGCGACAAAAGAGCCATGAATTGTTCTTGTTCCACCCCTCCTCTTGGTGGTCTACGGAAAGAAGAATCAAAGGTATAATCGCAGATCTTGGACGCAACAGTGCAGTCTTTACACAACTCTAAAGCATAAAGCCGAGGAAAGAGGGTTTTGAAGAGCATACCATCAAGCCACCTATCTTTCAAAAAACGGGTCTTCTCACCATTTCCAAGCTTAAAACAAATAGCATTGCAGAGGTTGAGACCTTTTTCATCCAGTGAAGTGACCTCTTTAACAATGTTCGACCAGCATGATGTATATGTAGCAAAAGAATTCCTTTCCAGCCCACCAGAATCACCATAGATGGCCTTAATTACCCGAGACCATAAAGATGAATCTTTTGTGAAGAATCGCCAATACCATTTGAACATCAGGCCCCTATTTAAAGCATAGAGGCTAGATATACCGAGCCCACCTTTTTCTTTTGAAGCTAAAGCATTTTTCCAGTTGACCTAAGAAGCCTTTTGATTGTTAGGGGCACATCCATTAAAGAAGTGGCTTCTTAATGATTCGAGATTACGAAGCACACCTAAGGGGGCTTTATGGATAGACATTTGATAGATAGCCATTAATCCCAGGACAGATTTAAGCAAAGTGAGTCTTCCCCCAATTAACAGCATTTTTACCTTCCATTTAGAAAGACGAGATTTGACTCGTTCTACCACCCCGTCCCAAGCTTGGATGCGAGACATAGATCCCCCAACTATGGAACCAAGATAAGTGAAAGGAGGCTTGAGAGTAAGACATCCTAGCTTTAAGGCAGCCTCTTTAATTTTACCATTATCCACATTGAGGCCCATTAACTTACTTTTGCTCATATTGATTCTCAAGCCAGAGGCCCGAAAAAAGCACTCAAGAATATGAACCAGGCTTAATCTACTTTAAAAAGCTAAGCAAATCTTAAATAAGCAGAAATAAATAAGCTGAAAATCTAAAATGGACTAACAGTACTAACAGTATTAACTACCAGTACTAACTTAGAGTTAGTACTGAGCAGTACTAACTTAGAGTTAGTACTGCTAGTTGAAAATACCCCTTAAAGTTTTCAAAAATCATTTTTTCTTCTTAATTCAAGCTGATTTGATCCTAATTTGTTAAAAACAGATTATCAAATAACAACATAAGGCACTTATAAGCAGGTTTTAATCAATAATAAGCACTTAAACAAGCTAAATCAGTCTAACAGTTTTAACTACCAGTACTAACAGTACTAACTTAGAAAATGACACAAACTGTTTTTAAACTAACAACTAAGCAAGATAAGCACTAAACATCATGATAAAGCGTAAATAAGCAAATATAGGTAACAAATAAACACTAATAAGCAGTTCTACAGTAAATAAGCAAAATAAGCAAAATAAAAACTTACAACTCCCTTGCTCAAAACAGGGTTAAACAAAGAGTCTACAAGCTCTAGCTGGTATAAAACCAGCTAGTGAGAGTCCATAAGCCCATCCAGAACTGGCTTATCATCCATAAGCTGTGGTATATTTGAGTGTGGAATTTTCTGTGACTTTTCTTGTTACTACTTAACTTGTTTAGGTTGATTAATAAAAATAGCTGTTGGAAACACGAAAAGTGTCGGTCACTTCCAAAGTTGTAATAGTCTTAGCTCGTAGTTAGTTTAAGGATTAGATTAGTAATC